>CAXIUP010000126.1:352336-439836 GCA_964035015.1 Corallium rubrum
AACAAAGATACAGCCAAACTGAACGAGAAGCACTCGCCATAGTATGGGCCATGGAAAGATTCCATATATACCTCTATGGTGCAGAATTTGTGCTATACACAGACCACAAACCACTTGAATTAATCTGCAACAATCCTAACTCCAAACCACCTGCCAGGATAGAAAGATGGTTCCTACGCCTTCACAAGTACCGCTTCACAGTAAAATATCGCCCTGGAAAAGATAATCCCTCTGACTATATGTCGCGACACCCAGTGGTGACAGCAGAAACATACCATCATAGAAATGTAGCAGAGGAGTACATCAACTTCATTGCTCAACATACAACGCCAAAGTCGATCAGCCTCGAAGACATCAAAACGCATACAAAGGAAGATGCAACTCTTCAAGCAGTTGTCAAGTACATCAGAACTGGAAAGTGGCACGAGTCAAGAAAGCTCACAGACCCAAGAATCAACAGACGAGAACTTGATATCTACTACAGAGTCCGCAGTGAACTTTCCACCAGCAACGACAACGACTTGGTCCTAAAGTCAACACGAATTATAATACCAACCACACTACGACAGCAGGCTATAGACCTGGCCCATGAAGGTCATCAGGGATTGACCAAAACTAAACAATTAATACGAGAGAAAATTTGGTTCCCATTCATTGACATGGCAGTAAAGAAGATCATAGACTCCTGTATCCCATGTCAAAGTACTACACCAGCTAACCCTCCTGTACCTTTAAAGATGTCAAGACTGCCACCAGCACCATGGCATACGGTGCATATGGATTTCCTTGGTCCCCTTCCAAGTGGAGAGCTACTACTGGTTGTCATAGATGCTTATTCCAGATACCCGGAAGTTGAAATTATACATTCAACAGCAGCACCCACAGTAATACCAAAACTCGACAGAATATTCTCCACACATGGAATGCCTCACAAAGTAATCACCGATAATGGACCACCATTTAACGGACATGAAATAAGAAGATACATGGAGATCCATGGCATACAGTTCAACACAATTACCCCGTTATGGCCACAAGGGAACTCGGAAGCGGAGTCATTCATGAAACCATTGATGAAGTCCATCCTAACAGCACGCACAGAAGGAAAACTATGGGAAAAGGAGCTATATACCTTTCTTCTGAACTATCGAGCAGCACCCCATAGTACCACCAAGGTTTCCCCAGCTGAACTGCTGTTTAACAGAACAATCCGTACCAAACTACCACAACAACCCACAACACCCAAACCAATCAACAAGCATGCCGTGGCAAGGCAAAACGACCAGGAAGCCAAGATGAAAATGAAAATGTATGCTGACCAGGCCAGACATGTAAAGAAAACCCAGATCACTGTCGGTGATTTAGTCCTCTGCAAGCAACAAAAGAAGAATAAATTTTCAACTAAATTTAACCCCAGTCCATATAAGGTAATTAAAATCAAGGGCTCTACCATCACAGCGCAAAGACATTCGCATCAAATAACCAGGAACATATCCTACTTCAAACCCATAAGCCACGACAATGAACAAGACCAATCTCGTGATGATCTGGATGAAGTCTGGGATGACGAGGAAGATGAGAGGGTGAGAAATGGACAGGATCAACAAGATGAAGAAGAAGCAAGAAGATACCCGATAAGAAACAGGCAGCAGACAAACTTTTATCATGATCCAAACTCTTCAGTTGTTTCTCATTAAGTGACAGTACAAAGCAAGTTTATGCATGACTACCATAGATATATGTAAAAAAAAAACCAACAACAAAAACACATGTTGAGTTCTGTTAACAACTACTGAAAATAGGATGCGTAATGTGCAACGTAGGGAGAAGTGTGATGATGACGTAATCATAGACACGTGAGAGAGTAGACACTGACGTTGAGACTCTAGGAGTGTAAACATCATGGATTGATAGCATAGTAGTTTTTGTTGTGTTTGAGTCTAAATAAAGATATTATAGAAAGGTACAGTTATTATTAATTACAGAATCACATGCACATTTAAGAAAGGAGATTTTCGTGTGCATTGATGGTGTAAGCGGTCAGCATTGCTGCTGTCCCAGCAGCCGGTCTGGGTTCAAATCCCAGTCAGTGCAAATCAGTCTCCTTTGAAATAACAAACATCCACATGCTTTTTGATGTAACTTCAACTTGATTGTTTTGTTTTTTTGTATTTTGAATACCTAGTCTCCAAAAAGGCCTTCTAAAAATGATTGCTCACTGAGACTGCCAAAGCAATGGGCACAAAATATGGCATATGAAGATCAATGCTGGGTTGGTAAGAAGATGTTTGCCAGTAAGGGGAATTTGGCATCCAAATTGCAAAACTGGTGGCATCCACCTCCAATGCCAGCCCCCAATGCCAGTGGCGTCGCCAATCCTGCAAATTACTTTTTAAGAAGGCTGTTCCTGTGGATGCCCAAACGAATGTGGGATGTGTTGCTTACATGTCCTGCATGCAACATTCCAGAGAGGACTCTACAGTCAAAGGGTCTATACACCCGAGTTAGGCTAGTTCTTGACATCAAGGACTATTATTATTTGGCTGCAGAATATCACTACTGCAAGGCATGCAAGGGCACTTTTATTGCTTGGGACAATCGTATTTTGGACTGTTTGCCTGATGGAATTCGCCTCAAGTTCCCAGTGGTCCTTACATACAAGTACGCATGCGACCAAGCCGTTATTTCCCTGTTAAGGTCGAGGACTCTTGGGAACAGTCCTGGAGCTCTGCAGAACAGGTTGAGAGAGATTCACAGCGACGAATGGATGGGAAAGGTTGTAAGTTACTTGAACGACTGCAAACGTCACCAAACATCTTCGCACCTATTCCATCAGCCTTCCATGGAGTACCAGAAAGCACCAGAGTTAAGGGATGTCCCTACTGCCAAGTGGTTTCTAGCCTGTTATGTGCGAAATGTGTACAGTCGGCTGGAGCTTCTGAAGGCGGTTACCACCTCTGTTTATGGCACTGTAATGAAAATCGACTCGACAAAAAAGATCACCAAGAAGCTGCAGGGATACGATGCCAACACAGCCAGCTGGGTAACAAATGTTGGCAATGAAAAAGGACAGGTGCTCAACTCTGTGGTTACAACATCTGAGAGCATGGCATCATTACAGCCCTTGGCAGATGGTTTAATCAGCAGGTTTGAAAAGGCAGGTGTTCAGCCACCAGTACTTCTTTACACTGACCGAGAATGCTGTGGCATTCAAGAAGGTGAATCGAAGTATCGATCACTGTTCAATGCCTGGCCAAACCTGTTGGTTAGGCTCGACATCTTCCACTTCATGCGTCGCTGTGCAGTCGGCTGCACTAGCGAGAGCCACCCACTTTATGGCATTTTCATGGCAAGTCTGTCTCGATGCATATTCGAGTGGGATCAATCTGATCTTCAGGCACTCTATGCAGCCAAGAAGGCAGAGTTACAGGAAAATGGCATAAAGTGTCCATCTGAGAAGGCTGTGATGAGTGCTGTCTCAAAGAAAGAGTTGGCAAAGCACTGCCGGAGAAGAACAAGAGGCGAGCATGAGACGGAGAACCAGCTAACAGCTCTGTTCAACTCCCTGGCTGCTGCAACGGACGTGCTTGGTGTTCCTCTTTTCAGGGATGAAATGCTGAGTGAGATAGCAAGATCCCCCAGATGTGAGCCTCTACACCACTACTGGTACGATAAAGAAAGGAGGAAACTTCCAGTCTACCGATGTGCTCGTGGTACAACTTCACTGGAGAGCTTTCATCTTCACCTAGCAAGGTTCATACCAGGTATTTAGCAATGGGTACAGTAGTACTAGCATACAACTAAAGATATTAATAGACATCTTAATTTGGATAGTTCCAGTCCAACATTTTGTTTGGAAATATCCATCTTAATACATCTATTAATAATAACTTAACCTACAATTTATTACAGAAACTTATCATTGTTTTGTTTTATTTGTGATTGTTTCAGGAACATCAGCTGGTGCAGTTGCCTTCCAAGCATATCTTGTTGAGGGACTGGCGAGATGGAATGAAGAGAGATATGCAGAGTAAAAAGATGGAGGACAAAGTGAGAAGCTTCAACATCTCCCTAAAACATAGACTGAATGTGTTGTCAGCTACAATCCACAAAGAGCCAACTCTGTTAAACTTTTGCACTCCGTCTACATACACAGGAGAAATTATTGGCATCGAATACCTACGCTCTCAAACTGGCGATTGTCCAGTGCAAGAGTTGGACAAAGAAATAGACGAAGCGTTTGGGGATTTCAACATGGAATGCGATGCTGATGATGACAAGGATTTAGACAGTGTGTGGCCCAACCAGTACACAGTGATGATAGTGGCAATGAGGTAAGAATCAGTGTTGTTTCAATGTCAAATAAACTCAGGTTGAATTTGAGTAAAGTCAAACCAACTAAATTAATAAATTACCTTGTTGCCACAAAAATATTATCACTCTATTTTTGATTGATTAATTTAACACAGGAAGATGAGGCGACAGCAGTGGATGCATCGGGTATTCCAGGTTGGGACAAAGTTGGAAAGCTTGCAAACGCATTACTCGCATTAGATGGCCATGTTACGAACAAGCAAGCAGCCGAAATCAAACAACTTTACCTCAACCTGGATGAATACGACAAAAAAGCATTGGTATTCCCACCAAAGTACAAGAAAGCCAAAGGCCGCTTCCTGAAGAAAAAAGCAACAGGGCATGTTGGCACCGAGGCAATGGCAAGGTACGTAATATTTATTATATCAAAACACAATAATGACCACAAATACAAAACTGTACACACTATAAAAATTGCTAACATTTTATTTAATGTTTTGACAACAATTCTACAAGAGTGTGTATTGTTTTGTGTTTTACCACAAATATAAACTTTAGGCAATACTGTATTAAATTTTATTATTGTTATATCTTTCAGAGCATTTGTAACAGGTGCCCAAGTAGCACAATCCCCATCAAGCAGTAGACTTGTAGAGGCAATCATGATACGATTGACTGATGAGGCAGTCGAACAAAGGGCAAGTGGACCAGAGAGTACTAACCTTTCCAAGTGGAAAGTAGTTCTCTTAAAGTACAACGCCCTGAGGAATACTGTCGTCAACAGTCGCCTCTATGAGGATACAAATCTTCAATTGTATCCAGTCAATGAAACAACAATTTCAAAATGGTAAGTGTATTGAGATTATGGTAATGATTGTATATTCTAACCAGTTTTAAGTAATCATATTTATTAATTATAAATCCAACAAAACAAGCAACTTTACTGTATGGAATATGAATTGAAAGAGAGAAAATACACAGTGTTTAAAGTTTATGAACACGCCACTAATGTCACATGATGGTTCTGGCCAATCATACAGCTATACGTGTTCAAGCGTGATCATTAGACTAGCTTAAATGAAGTACCACTTCTTAACAAAGTGTTCATAATTTAACATACAGTAATGTACAGTACTTTCTGTCCACTATAATTATTATTAAGCATGTGTTCATAAATTGTTTCTCTTACTGCATTTCACAGGTACAAGAACAAGGCAAGGGTAGATGAGATCAAATTCCTTCTGCAAGGACTGTCCATCCCAAAGCCACCTTTGGCTGCCAGTGAGCCCCTACCAATGCCATTGGAGTTGGAGAAGAATCCAGTACCAGCATCCATAACAACACCAGATCCCTCCATCCCATCAACCAGTTCGCCTTGTGTCGTGGCTGAAGACCCAGACATTGTATTTGTGGAAAAAGTCGAACAGATCCCATCAAATGGTAGGGTAATCATATGCAACCAATGTAGCGTAGTACATTTCCCTAGAAAAAGAAAATAACAAGTTTAACTTTATTTTTTAGTGCCAAGGACTACAGCGTGGAGAAGGAGAAAAGCAGAAGCCCTCAAGAAGGGGGCTGAAGCAGCAAGAGAAGAAGGCCGTCCATCCCCCAAGAAGGTCAAAATGGCCTATACGTGCAAAAAGTGCGGGAAACCTCAAAATAAGCAGACCGGCCACTCCCAATATTATGGCCAAACTTATTGTCCTAATGAAGAGGGCCAAATACCAAAAAACGAGTGGTTAAAAAACAAAGCGGTGAGACACAAGTGAGACACAAGATGGCGGACAGACGTGTTTTTTACTGTCGGTTCATCTATGTCCTTGTGTTGACTTATGGACTCTTTTGGGGTGGAGTGTACAGATATAGTACAAGTAATTGTAATCATGGAGAAAATTCGCTCTTTTTTGACCAGCTCAAAAGGAACCTGAACGAAGTAATACCTTGGTTAAGCTATATTCCGCTAAGTGATATGGCTACCCACTGTGGTTCAACTATTCGTGGGAAGGGCTATTTCTCCTCGCGGATCAAGTACTATTCAAACTCAGTGGCTACTACACAAATTCAAAGGTTAGTTAAAAGCGGGGATATTAGCTTAAATCCAGGTCCTGAGGATCTCTCACAATCAAGCAGTACTAGGATAAATAACGGAACTTCAAGCGTATGTCGAAATGGTTTGTCGGTCTTCTATGCTAATGCAAGAAGTATTGTGAATAAAAGACATCTGCTTGACCTTGAGATCGCCACTAAATACTATGATATAATAGTCTTAACAGAAACTCATTTGGACGGCTCGGTAAATAACGAGGAAATTTTCCCTACAAACTATTCAGTATTTCGACGTGATAGATTAGTTCGCGGTCGTTTGGGTGGAGGCGTGCTGATAGCAACGACAGACTCCATTAAAGTATTACCCAGAGATGATCTACAAAGTGAATCAGAACTAATGTTTGTTGACATTTACTCTCACTCAAACAGACTAATTACTTTGGGAGTTTTCTACAGGCCTCCGAATAGCGAATCTAAACCTTTAGAAGATCTTCACACCGCACTCAGTATGATTTCAACATCAGAAATAGTACTTGTAGGTGATTTTAATTTGAGTGCCTTTGACTGGCTTAATTCGCGACCAGTGAATGCTACAGGACAATATGTTTTGCTTGCTGATATAATCCATGACAATTTTCTGGTACAACTTGTCGATAAACCGACAAGAGAGAGTAATATTTTAGATTTGGTTTTGACAACGAACGAGGATATCGTCGATGATGTTTCTGTGGGTGAACTGTTTTCGGACCATAACTCGGTGACTTTCCGACTAATTCCCGAACCATATGAAGTCCGTAAATCGAAGAGGTTTGTTTATTGTTATAAAAAAGCTGACTGGGAACATTTGAAGAGGCTAATGCATTTTATCCCATGGAACTGTGCACTTATGGATGATGATATTAATAATAATTGGGTTTCATGGAAGGACCTGTTTTTCTCTGCTGTGGAAGAATGTATACCGAAGTTTAAGGTAAAGAATAAAAGACCAAATGCTCCCTGGATTAACAACGAATTGATTAAACTATGTAAGAAGAAAAAGGCACTCTACAGAAAGGCCAAGACAACTATGAAAGAAAGCGTTTGGGTTAAATACAGGAACCTGAATAATACTCTCAAGAAACAATGTAATGAAGCCCGGCGGAAGTATATTGGTGACCTTGCACAAGAGCTGAAAGAAAACAACAACCCGAAACCTTTTTGGTCTTATGTGAAATCGAAGCGCAAAGGTACAAATGATCTTATTTCTATTAAAATTGGAGATACTGTTATTTCTGATGATCAGAGCATAGCTACTTGCATGAATTCATATTACTCATCAACATACATTTACGGTTGAGGATTATGTTAATTTTCCAGAGCAGGCCCTCATTGTGGAATCAAAATTGAGTTCAATTCAATGCTCGACTGAAGAAATTGAGAAACATCTCCAAACTCTAAAGTCCGACAAATCTCCTGGGCCAGATTATATTCCCTCACGGATATTAAAAATGTGTGCATCGGAACTGGCACCATCCATCACTAAGTTGTTGAATAAATCATTTTATCTGAGTCATTGCCAACAGACTGGAAGCTGGCCGATATATCACCGATCTATAAAAAAGGATCCAAGCAGTGTAGAGAAAACTACCGTCAGATTTCTCTAACTTCAATAATCTGTAAGCTTGGAGAAAAGGTTGTTCGTGACAGAATGATTAACTTCTGGAACAAGCATAATGTACTAAATTCTAATCAGTTTGCATATCTCAAAGGGAGATCAACTGTTACCCAATTGCTAGATTCTTTCAATGACTGGGCTAATTCTCGAAACAAAAGAGTGCCAACTGATGTAATTTTTCTGGATTTAGCTAAAGCATTTGACAGTGTTCCTCATGAGAGACTCCTTTTAAAACTCAGCAGTTATGGTATTGATGGTAGTTTGTTGGCCTGGTTGAGAGATTTTCTTACACATCGACTGCAACGTGTTGTAATCCGCGGAACTTGTTCTGAATGGTCACCTGTAACGTCTGGAACTCCTCAAGGGACAATTCTTGGGCCAACATTATTTTTGATATACATTAATGATATGACTAATGGTATTACATCTAAAGCTAAACTGTATGCAGATGACACTAAAATCTACAGAGAATTGAAAACCCGTGACCAGGATGTTCAAGCTTTGCAAACAGATCTCGACTCTTTGAGTGATTGGACTAAACTATGGCAGTTAAAGTTTAATACTAAGAAATGTGAGATCATGAGAATTACTCATGCGCGAGATATATCTACTCCATCATATTCACTTGGAGATACATTGAAAGTTGTGAAAAGTTGTAAAGACCTTGGGATTACAATATCATATGACCTTAAATGGAATAAACATATCGACATCACAGTAAACAAAGCTAACAAGGTTCTGGGAGTTATCAAACGAACAGTAGGCACCTCAAACCATACAGTTTTTTCGTTATTATACCTATCCCTGGTTAGACCAATTTTAGAATATGCAGTGCCCGTCTGGTGTCCATATCTTGTTAAGAACGTTCATGCACTGGAAAAAGTTCAGAGAAGAGCATCTCGAATGGCTCTAAACCAACGCAGAGGTGATATGTCTTATGAAGACCGCTGTAAGATACTGCAATGGCCAACTTTGTCAGTGCGACGAGATTACTTCACTCTCATTGAGTGTTATAAAATAGTATTTGGATTAAGTCATCTACGTTTTGAGGATTTCTTTGAGTTCACAAAACTATCCGCCACACGCTCAAAGCTGGGGCCCTTATCGGGTGCTATCAGCCGGAGCCAGCTGAACCCGAGTCTCACGTAGGCAGGGACGACACCCCCTGAAGTAGTAAACTTGCAATTACTACCCGCTACCTGTTTTTCTTTTTTATTCATTTTGTTTTTGTTTTGTTATTTTTTATTTCTTTTTCTTTTTGTATTCTTTCTCTTTCTGGAGAGCATCTCTCCAGATTTCAAAAGCAACAGTTGCAGTAGCCTGGCAATACCAGTTTCCGAAGTACTGTCTATGAGAAGCAGGGTCTCTGCTCTTTCCACATTTGCCACATGTGATTGGCTTGTCAGAACGTACATACATACTTTCTTACCGTAACTCCCGATGCTTCCTTATCAGCTTTCCGTTTTTGATAGTAGTATTGGCTTCTGTTTTGTTGAATTTCTGTTGACTGAGCCTGTTTTGTTGCAGTAGTTTGTTGTGCGATTGGTACCAGTTTGGGTAGTATTGTCGGTGGTGGTGGACGCGGGACAAAGCCTCTAACATTTCCCTTTCCAGTGGTGTTTTCTGGTATCTCATATGTGAAAGGGAAAGGAAAGTTCACTTGAGGTAAAGATGGAGGCAATGTAGTGGCTGATGGTAGTGGAACGTTTGATGTTGTATCGGGCTGGGGTAGTCGTATTCCCTGCTTCAGTATGTCTCGCTCCTTCTTCTCACGCTTGTTGTACCTAAACAGGGGTTTTATTAAATGAGACAGTATTAGACTCCTTTGAAGAAGTAGACGGCTGAACCCATCACCCATGACAAGCAGAATGTACAGTACTTTATGTATTTTATAGTAAGAGCTTACCATTGACTTAGTGTTGTGTGGTTGATCTCCACCAGTTGAATATTCATCTCTCCCATCACTTTGGCGTTGTTGAACACACGTTCTCTAATGCTTTTGTAGTTCTTGCATATGAGGGCCCATTGCGTCGCTGTTGCACCTCTCGATCGTTCTGGCCCAGGATGAACATCACACAATGTTGAGATAACTGCCTCCACGTACCTGTTGCAATCTGGCCATTGGGCTGGACCACCAACAGAGCCAAGAAAACATCTTCAACAAACAAAAATTGAAAAAGGAATTAAATAATAGTGTCCATAATATTGAAGATGTAAACACTACAACTACTTACTTACTACTTACTAACTACTGATAATAATAAGAAGAAAATTTACCTCTCTGTACTATCCAGACCAGGAACAACAATACTTTTTCTCGTCTTGGAGGTTTTGAACCGGCCTTTGACCAACTTTGTTCTGTGTCTTGGCGAAAATATGGTAGGTTGTTGGTCATATTCATCCAAGTTGTTCCACAGTCTAATAATTTCATCGGCTTGGTTATTGGATAGTGCCATGTCACAATGTCTCAGTGAAACCAAATAGGCTGCCAAAGCCTGAACTTTTTCAAATCCCCCAATATTATCAGGCCCAACCGATTCCTGTAAGAAGAATATGAAATTGTAATTTAGAAATGCAACAAATTGTTGTTTTTGCCATCCATCGATCCATCCATCCATCCATTCATTCACACTAAGTACCTCTGCCTCATCTGGTAATTCTTCCATCATGCCCCCAGCAGATTCTTGGTGAGAAGGACTACTTTGTGATTCAGTACCACGATCATAGTTTGAGAAAACATCTGGAACCAACCCCACTGTTTCATCATCGTTATTATCTATGAATCCTTCATCTACATGTAGTTGGTCAACATCTATTTCAGAAAAAGCTGGTTCAGCTGCAGGCTGATCTACATCTTCCAAATTGTTGCCTTCCAGTACTTGGCCAGTTTGACTGAATAAGTATTCCACTCCTATCTGCTCACCAGTGTAGATACCAATTTCTTGAACGTCAGGTTTTATTTTCTTGCCAAGTACATTCTCACTCAATTCATTGGCAGCCTGACTCAACACTCCACAATAGGATTCTGGTCCCATCGACATGCCAGACACAGCACCAGCAGAAAGATCTGCATTCCACCGAGACAAACCTTCCAAGAGATAAGCTTGAAAGTGCATATCACTAGCACTCGTACCTAAAACAGATAAATCAATAGAAAAGTAAAATCAGTGATTGTTAAAATACCTATATTCACCAATGATACATGTATACCTGGTATGAATCTGTTCATATGCAGATGGAATGACTCCAAAGATGTTGAGCCCCTTGCACACCGGTATGTGGGAAGTTTGATACCACCCTTGTTTATTATTCCAGTCTGAACATACAGCTGCACACCATCAGGGTCCTGGATACATGCAATATGTTGCTCCTGTGATTTCCATATCTCCCACGTCTGCTCTTTGTCTAGCAGGGGAACTCCCAGTGTGTCACATCCCTGATCCCCAGAAAATGCGACGAGGAGGGCATGTAAAAGCTCTGTTGTCTCGACTACTCCACGAGTTCTCCTACGACAGTGTAAAGCCAATTCCTTTCTGGAGATTCGTTTAATGATGTCTGCGTCTGTTGGGTGTGTGATGCACTGTTGCTGCATTTCACCTCTCTTCGCTTGTTTGAGCAGATCCAGGTCTTCCTTGCTCCACTGAAAGATACATTGTGACAGACGACTCAAGAACTCACCATAGAGTTGATGGGATTCAGTGGTGCAACTGGCAGCAAACCGTCTCATAAAATGCCAAATATCTAGACATACCACCAGATCTTCCCACAACGAGAACAGCTGTCTCGTCTTGACTACGTTTCCACCACAGCAGTCTCGGTCTACATAAAGCACTTCAGGAGGAGCAACACCTGCCGTGGAATATCGTTGCATAAGACCATTTGCCATTGGGGCAAGTCCAACCCCCTCACTCGCAGTGAGTACACTCATCAGAACTTGGCCCATTTCATTGCCAACATTAGTAGCCCACGAGGCAGTACATGAACTATGACCAGCCAGCTTTTTCACAGTTTTTTTAGTTGAGTCCATTTTGATGATTCTGCCAAAGATGGAGGTGATTGATGCCTTCACATGTTCTATTCTTGACATGATGTCCTGGACATAAACTGTCAGAAACCACTTGTACTTTGGAACTGGAATAAACTTAGGGGGTTCTTCAAATTCTTGGCTGTAACTAGACCACTCTTGGAAGCTTGGGCAGAATACTTGCACTCAGTCAGGTACTGTATCATTCTCTGCAACCACTTCTCGCTATGCTGCTCCGAGTTTCTTCTGCAGCTGTGTTGAGCTATTGCCAAGACCTCGCTGTCTTAAAAGTCTGATCACTTTGACATCACAGGCATACTGATAAGTGATTAGAACTGGAAATTGAAGTTGATGACCAGGATCCAGTTGCTTAACAATGGCAGGGCTCCAGCTAATAACCTTTTTCTTACAAATCTTACACTCCAAGTACTCAGCAGCCAAATTATAATTCTCATCAATGTCCAAAACGTGCCGTATTTTGAGATATATCCCAGCACTAGTGAGCTCTTGCTTGTTACAACTGGAGTGTGGGCAATACAGTTTGACTCTCCATAGCTTCCTAGGCATCCATAACAACAGGCGTTGTGCAAAGAATTTGTTAAGACGAGGCGGTTGTGTGGTAACAAGTGGTGGTTGAGGAGGATGCCACCAAAGCTTGTTAACTCTAAAAAAATTAAAAATTAAAAATAAACAAAACAGGAAAAAAGAAATAGAATAAAAGAATGGTCCCCATGGAAAATCCCCCCTGAAAATCACAGTTCTTTATAACATTGTAAGTGCCCCAACCCAAGCCCCCCCCCCCAACACACACACACCCACACCCGAACCCACCCCCTAACCCCCCCCCAACACACACACCCCATCTCCCCCCCAAACACACACACACCATCACCACCCCCAAGTGCCTAAAATTACTTTAAAATTACCTGAAGCACTCTTACATTAAAGAAAAAAGAAACAGAACAAAATATCAGTGAAACAAATAAAAGCCTTATGTCATAATCATTTTATATCAAAATTTACCTGCTGAAATCTAGCTCTGCTTTACCAGTCTTAGCATTGTTCTTGAATAAGGCTTGAGACACCCACTGATGATCAGCCTTGAGTAGACTCTTACGCGACCCGTCAGGTAAGGGATACTCTATAAAAAGAAAAAAAAATAATATATTTTTACTGGATACTATTGAATAGAGGTATTTTACCACAGATCTGATATCTGGATCCAACCGTACATCCCAATAACCATGATGAAACCAATATACAAGTACTGTACCTTGGTAACTGGTTTTGGCAGTGCTCATGGGCTCAGTTTCAGGTGTACATGTACCAGGTATACTCTGGGAGGCTTTAGGTGGCTTTGGTTACTTGCTGGGAGGGCTTTGGTGATGATTTCTCAACAGGTTTTCCTATTAATATAACACACAAATGAATACTCATTTAAAAACATTTACAGTACAGAAATGCTTCCAGCTTTCCTGCTTCTTAGGGGCTCCTTAAATTGATTACCTAAAATAAAAAAAAATAGCTAATATTTAAATACGCAGAAGACTTAATAATTACCTAGATCTTTTTCTACTTGGTCCACCAAAGCACAAAGCTCTTCATCATCTGGACTAATTGTTGCCTGACTTTGAGAAGAGGTGGCTGTCGAAGGTCTTTTCATTCTCGATGGTGGGATGGTAGGGCTGAACTTTCTTGTTGGTCCCTTCAAGACTTTGGCTAAGTAAACATCTTTGGTTATATGACCAGATGCAAGACCAGCTGTTAGGGGTGACACTGTTGTCTTAGTGGCTTTCTGCTTGGGTTGTTGTTTTGCCTCTAATTCAGCCTTCTTTATTGCCACAACCTCACGCACCTCCTCGAAGGACTCAGCATACATTTTAAATGCAGCCTTGTTCTGACTAATAGGTGCTGTTGTGGTTGTTTCACTGCGTATACTATTAATAATCCAACCAACATAGCCTAGTGCATTTTCCAGCATCCACCTGAAGGTTTGCCCTCGATATCCTCCAAACTGCAACAAGTACTCGCCTTGGACATCCAAGCTATTGTTTACATCCCCAGATCTCTTTTCAACAGCTTTCACTGCTTGCTGTCTAACCTAGAATAGTATAACACAAAACATCACAATAGATAATTTACAAGCATTTGCAGATTTCACAACAGTTCAGTAGGTCAAATTGGTGAATAATAATAACCGCATTAGCTGTGCTTTTTAGTCTCATTTTTAAACTCAATATCTCGATTTTAACGAACAGTACTTCACTTGATTCAATAACAGTTCTTTCATGCGGGTCTTTGCTGTATTTTCAATAGGTTTTCAGCAAATAAATAATATATTCTTCGCCTTTAATCTAGCCAGCAAAATGTGTTGACATTTATAATATAGTCTAGTAAAACAACACCATTTACAAATAGTCCAAACCACAGATATTAATTACCGACTTAACAAGTGAACCGAAACTAAAGTCCTTTCACTAGTACAATATTCAAATGCTTCCCATTTCCAACGATCCATTCACAGCAAAATATATAACAACATGTTTAACAACCGACATTTGAAGTCAAACGATCAAGTGATCAACCTCTAAATTTAGAACAACGCTTTTAATTCTCATGTTGACAAACCGAAATTACAGTATGTTGCTTCGAGAACGTAAATACAGACAGATATAACAGCACACTTGAGCAGTAACTAATAATTCGGCGCATATTATTCATAAGAATTTACATAATATTACTAGCACATAGACGGCGATATTTTTGAAGCCGAGTACACGGCGCGCTTGAGTATAAACGAGTGTTATTATTGTCTATTCAAACGTCTACGAATACAACGCCACGGCTTAAGAAAAACTAACATTTCAAATCGCTAAACAAAACACATACAACTAGTAGAAATTACTAAGGTACGAGTTTCTAAACACACTAGGAACAACGAATATGGAGACTATATATATTGTTAACAGCTAAGATTATTTACCTCTTCGGGAGGTTGACTATGCCCTGTAGGTTTGTCCGCCTTGTTCATAACTTCCCTTGCTTCTTTCATGTAGCCAAGGATCAACTTCCCATCCGAATAGCGTCGAAACTTCGGCATTCGAGCCATCTATAAAATAATTAAAAAGAGAGAGAAATATAAAATTAGCGTCGTATTGTATTGTATCTCGAAACTCGAACAGATAAATGGATAAATTCGTATGTTCCTGTATCGCTATAACGTCTGATTCTCCAGCACTCGAACAGATGAATTCGTATGGCGCTGTACAGCTAAGTTTTGACTCTCGAATACACGAGTAGACCTATTCGCATCAAAGATTCGAACAGATCAATTCGTTACGCTTCGTTAGCAACGATAAATGCATTTTCCTGTGGTAACCAAAGATGGAACAACAACAGGACCTGATTGGTCAAATGTTGGAACAACGAAAGGATGTGATTGACCGAGTTGGGCTCGAATCTTAGCGTGCCCCCTGCGCAAAAAATTATCTGCATTCTCTGTTTGAAAATTCCAATTTCACCTTGCGAACATGCGCAGAGCGAACAAGGGGTTTTCCTTGTCGACAAGGGAGTTTCGCTCATTGAAGCGCGTGGAACAATCTGTGTTATACCATGTGATGTTTTAATATAGGTAGTTTTCAGCAGTTTTCAGTTTAAAACAACTTATAGATAAAAGAATTATCATAGTCTGTGCTTTACTACCTGTTTCACTTGTTCCACAGGTTGCAACCGTTGTCTCGCCACAAACGACAGTGGCTGTGCCGTCATATCGATCTTCATTCACTTGTCTTTTTCCGTTTTCCTTTTCCCTGTTCTTTCAGCCCTGCTACCCATTGATCGAAGTCAAGGTCAAATTTTTGCTGGCACCACCAACTACCATAATACTGTCGATGAGTCTTGGTTGGCCGATCTTTCCCACACTTCTTACATGTCGTTCCTTCCTTCCGGTTGTAACGCTTTCGTTGGACTTTCCCTTCTTGTTCCTGTTGTAGTTGTTTCCTCCGATAGCACATGGTGGATGACGGCACCTGTGGCTCAGCCACTGTCGACTGTGGCGAGACAATGGTTGCAACTTGTGGAACAAGTGAAACAGCACCAAGGTTGGCGATTGATGGATGAAAGGAGGTGGGCAACACTGCGACTGATTGCTTACACAAAATAGTTTTTCCCCTTCATGTGGTTTTTGCAGCACCAGCCGCATTGGTGGGAAGGGTCAATTGGTGCTGTTCGCTGCTGCCGCTTGGAAGTTGTGGTGGTAGAGTCCGAGCAGCAAGTAACGGTGTCGGTGCTGTCATCGACAGCACTGGCAGGGTTATTCCTTGTTCCAGTATCCGCCTCTCCATTTCCTTGGACTTACGATTAAACCTGAAAAACAAAATGGACATGAAGGTTGAAATATGTCCATTTATATGTCAGATTGTTATTGATATTACCTACCAATGTGTTAAGGTGGCCTGATTGATGTATACCAGTTGGATACCAGTTGGCGCATCACCTTGGAGCACTGGACCACTGGGGTTCTGATATTCTGGTAGGCTCTCTGGACCAGGGACCACCTTCAACACCCTTACTCCTTCCTGGTTCATGTTCGCCAGAAATATAGTGCACAACTTTTGAATAATGCTTTCCATATACCGGTTGGCATCAGGTCGCTGCGCAGGACCAGCGTTTTGACCAAGGAAGCAACTGAAATAAAGTGAAACGAATCCATTTAGTAGATAATACAACATTCTTATCGGTCTTATACGAACCGTCGTTTTGTCATCAGATAAATGCTGAAGAATAAGAAGCAGTTTTGTTTTCAAGTTTTGCTTATTACCGGCTAGTGGCTTCAACTCCAGAAGCAACATTAGATTTAGACGCCTTGAACCTTCCCCGTGGGGATTCAGATGAGAAGCGAGGTTTAAAGACAGTGGACCTCTTGTTGTACTCGGACAACGCTGACCATAGCTTTATGATGTTGTCTGCTTGGGCATTGTCCAGAGGTCTTTCCTGGTTATGAAGAAATACAAGATAGGCTGCCAGGTCATGCACCTGTCTGAACCCTTCTATGTCGTCAGGACCAACGCATCCCTATCGTGCAAAGTATTTAATATATTAGTATTTAGTATATTAAGTATTTAATATATTTCCAATGAATTATTTACTGAACACTATGTACTCACTCGAGATGGATCAGAAGATAGAAGAGCAGTGTCCGGGGTGCTGGTCGAGGTGGACGCAGTGCTGGTCGAGGTGGACGCAGTGCTGGTCGAGGTGGACGGTGACTCCATTGTAAGCCTAAAATACATGAAAGGTAAAAACAATGAACGACTGTTAAGAAAATAAATAGTAAGGACCCCTGTAATTTTCTATTGAAAGTTTAGTACAATCACATCTCAAACTCATTAATAATTCATGACATAATCAGCCAATTACAATAGTTCATTCAATCACCTGATTGAAGTTGGATACTCCAGTAAAGCCCAAGATATTAGATGAAAACCGGTGTTCATCTAATTCTTAAGATCTTAATTATCTATGCAAAACAAACAAGTTGCTGTATGAATAAATTTTACACACACTCATGAATAAAATCTCATGAGGGTTTATTTTAATTGTATTTTTCAATTGAAATCACTCGATTGAGATGCCATATCAACAACTCGTTTATCGTGTTTCATCAGGGGAATCCAAACACTCGAAAACAATAAAACCACTCAGCCTTCAGCCTCGTGCTTTCATCATGTTTTCTCGTGTTTGGATCCCCTGATGAAACACTCAAACTCGTTGTTGATATATTACATAAAAATTAAAAATATTAGAAAGATATGTTCTGACCCACCATGTTTCCTTGATGGTCTTTGAAGCTCCATCAATGCACGAGCAGCAGACACTGGTGGCGTTGACGGCGACGTCCTCGGCGGCGAGGGTGCATTACAAGGAGGTGAATCTGAAAAAAGAAACAGAAAGAAAACAAACTTATTTACTTTTATTCCGAGCGTTTCCTAATACATAATTTAAGGCACCCACCTGGTTGTTGTTGTGGCGGTGTCGACATCTGGTGAACTAGCTGGTCCTTGGTAACACGGAGAGTAGCTATCGTTGGATCCTCCAGGGAAAGGGTCTCTTCAAATCCTTCATCGTCACTATCGTCATCGTCAAACGCGTCGTCTTTCTGGCCTACGTCGCTCTGGTCTGGCATCACCTGAAGGACTCACCCTGTCTGGTCATACAGATATTCCACTCCTAGCAATTCACCTACATTCATCAAGGTAATAATTGTGGGGTAATGATAAATGATACAAAAGAAAAGAAAACAAGATACTGAACCTTCAGCACTACATACCAGTGTATTTATTTGGTTCCTTGAAATTTGGAATGAAAGGTTCACCAAATACGTCCTGGCTGAGTTTGTTGGCAGGTTCCCGCTTGTTCACAGTGGACATCACACGGCTCTCGCACGGTCTTGATTCCACCTCATCAAACCCTCAAGGAGGTAAGCCTGGAAATGCACATCGCTGGCGGTATTTCCTGTAAAGAACCACAAAGAAACACAATGAGTCTCGACGCTTACCATCGACAATCCCCACCCAGCTCCAGTCTCAGTCCGACACGTGATTCCTCGAAGTTGCTCAATCGTGGTTTTACGGAATATAAACAAAATTATAACAAACCTGGAATAAATCGGTTGATGTGCAGGTGAAATGACTCCAACGATGTTGAACCACGTGCACTTCGGTAGCCCTTCAGTTCAACACCTCTTCCCTTAGTCAGCGTACCAACTTCGGTATAAAGCTGCACCCCAGGCGGATCAATGATGCAGTCCACGTGCCCACTGGCCTTCTCCCATTCATCCCAGATACGTTTGTGGTTGAGGAGTGGCACACCCAGTGTATCACGTCCCTCTTCACCATCGAACGTTTCGATGAGGCTGGAGATTAGAGTGGTAATATCCCCGGCGCTGCGAGTTGTGCGTCGACAGTGAAGAGCAAGCTCGTGTCTAGTAATGCAGCTGATAACATCGTTATTACCAGGCTTCACACCTTGCTTCTCCAGTTCATTCCTCTTGGCCAATTTAAGACGATCGATGTCCTGACTATCCCATTGAAAAATACATTGAGACAGTCTGGACGTGAACGTCTTGTGCAGTTGATGGGACTCAGTTGAACACCCAGTGCCAATTCGATGCATGAAATGGTAGATGTCCAGACGAACTAGAAGATCTGGCCATGATGCAACCAGTTCTTTGCTCTTGCCTGAGCAGCAATCCCAGTCCACGTACAAGAGCACGGGAGGATCCATAGTCGCGTCACTGAAGCGCTGAACAAGATCATCTGCCATATTGATGAGCCCAGATCCTTCTTTTGCTGTCAGGACGCTAACCAGAACCTGGCCGTATTCATTGCCTACGTTGGTCATCCACTCCGCTGTCTTGGATGCATTACCAGAGAGCTTTTTAGAAACCTAAAAGTTAGAGTAACATGGACCACAATCAGTTCATTTGGTTATAGTAGGTAGCATATCTTCTTAACTACTGAATGCCTATTCATATCACAACTCTTCATCAATCATCACAACACTAGTGAAAAGTAGGAGAAATGTTTAACCTTTTTGGTGGAATCCAGCTTGATAATCCTACCAAACACAGATGTTATAGATGCCTTAACTTCATCAATGCACTGTAGGACATCCTGGCAGTAGACAGTCAATAACCACTGGAACTTGGGGACAGTTGGCATTGGTGGTGGTTGACTCAGATTTGCTCAGTTAACCAGACCACTGGTACTTGCATCAGTAAAGGCCTTGCACTGGGTGAGGTAGGCAAGGGCTTGTTGCAGATACCGTTCATTGTGCTGCTCGACGATTGTCTTATACAGCCGATGGGGACCATTGCCAAGTCCTCTATCACGCAACAATCTAATGACCCGCAAGTCGCAAGCATACTTGGAGGTCAAAATGGCAGGAAACGGATTCCAATGTCCTACATCAAGCTGGGAAAGAACTGATGCACTCCATGCAATGACCTTCTTTTTGCAGTGTGAACACTCCAAATATTCAGTCACCATGTTGTACATGCAGTCCACATCCAACACTTGACTGATGACTGGGTACAGCCCTGCAGATGTTAGTTCATGATTGTTGCACGTGCTGTTGGGGCAAACCAAACGATACCTCCAGAGCTTTTTTGGCATCCACACGAACAGTTGCTGGCCAAAGTGCCTCTCGGTTTTAGGTGGAGACTGACCAGATAGTTGAGGCTCAGTGGGACACCACCACAGCTTGTCGATCTTGTTGTAAGCCATCTCTGGTCTTCCACTTATGGACCATTTGCACAAACCTTTTGCAACCCATTGGTGGTCGACCTCTGGCAAACCATTTCGCAAACTGTTGGGTAATGGATAATCTATATATATAAAATAAAATAAATCAAGTAATCTTTGTATATTGTTTATTATATAATTTAATTTTATATTTTATTTTAATTTAATTTAATTTTATAATATTTTATTTTAATTTAATTTTATAATATTTTATTTTAATTTAATTTTATAATATTTTATTTTAATTTAATTTTATAATATTTTATTTTAATTTTGTAGTATTTTATTTTATTTTAATTTAATTTAATTTTATAATATTTTATTTTAATTTAATTTAATTTAATTTTGTAATATTTTACTTTAATTTATTTAATTTCATAGTGTTTTATTTTATTTTGCTTGATAGTACTCTGACAATTATTCAAGAAAGACTAACCTTCAGTGTAGGACAGTGATTGCCGTTCAACAGCTTCCAACAACTCTTCATCGGTGAGGTCATTTTGTGCGATGAAACAACTGGAGGAGTCAATCGTAGCAGTGGTTGTCCTGGCAACAAGGGTTGAGGTGGCCGAGGTGGCACTTACAGCACTATGCGTGGTAGGGGCAACAGTACTAGTCCTGGTGCATGTGCTTTTTGTTGTGATACTGGTGACATTCTTCCGGCAAACATTAAGGTTTGGCTGGGCTGCTACAGATGCCAAATGTGCCACTTTTTTGACCATCGCAGAAGGTTGCAACTTCTTCTGAAGTAACTGTGATGCAGCCACTTTCCCCCTCTCTTTTCGTTTCATTTTTATGGCCTGGACACCCTGTTCAAAACTTTCCATATATGTTTTAAAAAGGAATTTATTCTTACTTAAGGGTGCCTCAGTCTCCCTTTCTTTGTCAATGTTGACAATCTTGTCAACAATATAAGCTGCATATCCCAGGGCATTTGCTCAACACCCAGAGGAATGTTTTGCTATTAAACACCCCAAATTGAACCACATGCTGGCCTAGGATATGCAGCTTATTGTTGCAGTCACCACCTAGTTTTTTGACCTCTTCTACTGCTTGTTGTCGAACGATTGATGGCTGGAGGCAACATGTCTTTGTCACCGGCTTTAATCTACTCTCAGTTCGCACCTGTTTCGCCTCTTTTGTGTAGCCCAACCTTAGAACTTTTTCACCATCTGGCCGTGTGTGGTAAGCAAACTGTGGAAGCAGTGCAGACATTTCTAGGCATGAGAATAGACAACATTGATACCACATAACTACCATATGCAGTATCATACAGAAAACTATATGACATTTAAAAAATAACTATGACATTTTACAACCAACAGATCGATACAAGAGACAATTGGTTACCTGTCAGGATTTGAACCTGAATATTTGGACAGAAACTGCCCAATATGTTACCATTACATCACAGGATATTTTAAATCGACTCTTGCTTCACATTACACAACACAATAAATAAATAAATAAATAAATAAATGGTTTATTCACATATCTTGGCATTAATACAATGAATTATGATATGTTTGCATAAGTTCAATAAGATATCTAAAAGTTAAAATCTATATAATATACGAATAATGAAATTACAAAACGATATTTAAAAGCTATCACTGAGGTTTATTCCTTGCGTCAAAGCACATTGCTGGAATAAAACTGTTTGTACCTAATAGTACGACACTTTGGTAGGGACAGACAGTCCTTATTGCGCAAAGTCCGTCCATGCAAGGCTACCCGTGTTGGAGGCAGGAGGTGGTTCAATCGGTTGTTGGGTTTAGCAATCTTCTCAAAGGTTTTCGTACACAAATCATGTCTCCTAGTAGCTAAGCAAGGGATTTGGGCGATTTGAAGTGCGTCGGCGTAATGCAAACCTGGGTATAATATGCGCAAGGCACGTTTCTGAACAAGTTCAATCTTGTTTGAGAGATAATCAGGGAGACTCGTATGCCAAACTGTGCATGCGTACTCTAGGACTGAACGTACCAGGGCGAGGAAAACTGGTAGTAGGTCAGCTGATGGAACACCACTTCTCCGCAGTATACGCAAGATGTACAGGCGTTTAGAAGCTTTCTTCACGATAATGTTGACATTATCATTCCACTTCAGATGGTCGTTAAAAGTGACACCAAGTACTTTAAATGATGATACGACGTTGAGTGGATTCCCACTGATATACAGGGAGGCAATGTTCGGACTTTGTCGTAGAAAGCTGATCACCATTTCTTTGCATTTCTTGACATTCAAACGCATGTCATTTCGCTCTGCCCATTGTTGTATTTCGTCTAGGTCAGACTGTAGTGTCGATTGATCACGTATAGATAGAGATTCAGAAAGAGTAAGATCATCAACATATTTCCAGTGACTTGTATGTGGAGACTTTAGTTCAAGATCGTTAATCATAACAAGAAATAATATCGGACCCAGCTTGGTTCCTTGTGGGACACCTCCATTAACACTCCCCCATGCTGACTGAAATCCACCGATCTTAACTAATTGACGACGATTAGAGAGAAAGTCACAGATCCATGGAATAATGCATCTTCTAACGCCAAGTAATATGAGTTTTCCAATGAGGATGTTGTGATTTATCCGATCAAAAGCCTTACTGAAGTCTAAAAAGCAGACTCTAAGATAGTGCGAGGGGGCGTCAAGGGTACGCAGCCAGTTATTTACCATATCAATCAGACAAAAACTTGCAGATGAACCCTTTAGACTGCCAAACTGCTTGGGGTCGATTTTGCTCTTTATATCGTCCATCATCCATCCTACGACGAAGTCTTCAAGGATCTTGGATAAACATGCGGTAAGGGCGATGGGACGAAGTTCGTCCTCACAACATGCAGGCTGAATTTTAGGGATAGGAGTTATACTAGCGTCCTTCCAAACAGATGGGACTATGCTTGAAGATAAAGACTCGTTAAAGATGGTACAGACTGGTTCGGCTAGTTCGTATGCAAACTCTTTTATTATGCGGTTAGGGATACCGTCCATGCCATGCGATTTAAGAGGCTTGACTTTAAGGAGTTTATGACAGACCTCAATAGGTGTAATTGTTGGTACCGGCTGAAGAGCTGGTAAGTAAGCTGGTAGGGAACTAAGATCGAGAGGTGGAAGATCAGCATTGATAAACAGAAAATGGTCATTCACTACATTAGCAAGATTGGTTCCAGAAAGAGCAACGCCGTCCTTGGTAATATTAATAGACGTAGATGACTGACGCCTTCTTTTTCCCAGACATTTGTTTAACACAATCCCACCATTTCTTAGGATTAGAAGATTTTAGGTGTTGGACCTTATTAACATAATAAGTGTGTTTCCGGTAACGAATCTCATTCTGTACTTTGTTCCTATAATGATGCCATAACACATCATCGCCGCTATGGAAGGCTCTTTGTCGCTTAATAATAAATTGCTTCAGGGTAAGTGACATCCACGGTTTGTCAGTATCGTGGATTTTGATTAATTTAGTCGGAAAGAACTGATCGATAGCCGAATGAAGCTCGGTAGTGAAAGACACAGTCAGGTTAGTAGCACTGACGGGTTCCTGGATATCTGTGAACCACTCATGAGTACTGCACCACCTACCAAAAGCCTCGCACGATGACTGTGTGAAACGGCGCACATAACGTTTTATTGCGCGCGACCTGACTGGATTATTAGCACAACTGGTGTCCGCAGACCACATGATAGTATTATGGTCAGATCTACCAAGAGGAGCAAAAATAGCTGGCGTACGGTACAGATGAGATAAGTTAGTCACAATTAGGTCTAATATATTGTTACGTCTGGTTGGATCTTGAACGACCTGTTTAAGATTATGATTCGCCAAAATATCGGTGATATCTAAGCAATTAAAGTCGCCTGAGATAACAATACCACAATCAGGATGTGCAGACCGAACCAGGTCCACACTACCAATTATATATTCAACAAGATCATTCTGTTTCTGTGCAGTTACATCTGGGGGACAATAAACGAGGCCTAACATTATTCCGGACAACGGACGTGGGAGGCGGTGAGGGCGAAGCCAAACCCACATACATTCATAAGCAGCATTCTCAAGATCTTGCCTTCTTTTCGAGGGGATATTCGAAGATACGTATGCACAAACACCACCGCCACGACCAGTAGACCTGTCATTGCGGTGTATATTAAAGCCGTCGATAGATAAAATATTGTTATCAATGTCTTCATTCAACCACGATTCAGTAATGGCAATGATATCCATTGGGGTAGATGACACAAAGGCAGACAGTTCGTCAATTTTCGGCAGCAAGGATCGAACATTCATTAAGCAGAAACGTGGCAGAAACTTGTGTGTAGAAGTACGAACATCGTTGTTATTCTGTTCTGCTCCAGCGATTCCAGCATTGTACTTTGTATTCAAGATGGAAACTTGAATATTTAATAAGTTGGCACTGTTCATTCCACGTTGTTTTGCCATAGCATTTTGGCGTCCAACGAAAGGCTTAATGGTGCTTATAACTTTCCCATTTACTCTCCTTAGATGGTTACCGCCACGTTGCCCTCTGGCGAACGACAGCAAGTTGTAAAACTTAAGTTTCTCCCACACATAACATGGCAAAGGTCGATGTATTAATCTATCACCCGACCCAAGTTCATAAAGTGATTTCCAGCAATTTCGCATTGAAATAAGTATATTTCTTGAATAAACCAGCATATTGGTAGTCCATATATAGTACGGATCCAATTGATCATATGAAATTAGTAAAAAGACGAAGTATTTCAGTAAAAAATCGATAAAAATGTTCGGAGCTTAAAAATATGCAGCCACCCACGGGCGCAAGACAATTACCCCCAAATAGCATCAACACATACAGAAATACACACGGATTCTTGAGAAGAATAAACTATAACAGTTTTCTACTCGTAAATATAAGCGATTGTGATATAAACATCCGAACAAACCACTTATGTTTGATACAGGCGAAGCAAATTTGTGAATAAGTACAAACAGAGTGTATGAACAAAACAAGCGAGCACAAATGCGACTTATAATCCAAGCAGTGTTGTGTAATGTTCACAAGGTTGCCACATATACACATCTACCTTTATGACCGAACTCCACTGTGTTAAGACTCGAATACAACACTGATTTTAATTTTAATATTCAACTGATTTTAGCTTAATATATTATTCAACACGAGAGAAATTACTCAATTTAGACAAACACCGACTTTAGTAAGGTTAATTTACCGCGGGTTTGGCCCAGACAATTGCCTTAAACAGTGAATAGTGAACCAAAGATCCTAAGACTACGGGTAAATTAACAGAGCAGACAAAGAATTATTCAAATGAGAATCAATGCAACAAAATTGTAAGAGGGGCACGCCAAGACGGTAAATATCATAATTCTAACATGCTTGATATTTAGACATAGTATTCTTCTTCTTCTAACTTCATAAATAAAGACATAATGCATGAGTCAATTCCATGAGTGACCATCCCCCCCCGGGACACCCCCGGGAATTTGCTCGGTACACTGTTCCCAGGGGTCGGGAATTTGCTTGCCAAGCGGTGCACGGGGGCCGGACATTGTACTAGGGCTCAACGACCCCCGGGAATTTGACTGTTGAAATCCGCAAAGGACTGTGGGAGTCCAACTCGAGTGAAAACTTGTCCGCATTTCTTCAATGCGCAGGCGCGATATTTTACGCCATCCGACGCCATCCTACGCCATCCTGGCAAGTTCCCCCGGCAGTTTTAACCTTCTTTTGAAGGTCCAAACTGCCGGGGGAACTTGCCAGGATGGCGTAGGATGGCGAGGTATCAAGATGCGCGAGGCGACATGCGCGAGGATATAAACTTCAAAGGTTCCGACCGCATTGAAAGCTCAGTAATATAAAATTATATATGTGGACCGGTGTTTCCACAAGTTATTGCTTATAACTGTTAATAATACAGTTAATTGTTTTGATGGCTCCAACAGCCATTTCATTTATATTCTGTTGCTTGATGTTGGAATAAAAAATAGAAATTCTTTATGATAATCATTGTCTGCCTAATTTATTGTACCTTCAGCTGTTTTGTGTTCCCGGGGGGTGGGGAATTCGCCACTTACCTACCGCCCGGGGGTAGGACATTTACCCACTAGTCATTGCCCCGCGGCCGGGAATTTGAACTATCTTTACAAAAAAATGCTAATTCCCGGGGGTATTCCCGGGGGGGGGATGGTCACTCATGGAATTGATCATGCATAAAGCTCGAACACCAACCTGAGATTCTTCGCCTTGATCGAAGTTGTAGCTCACTCTTGCATGACAAATGCGGTTGGGCAGAACGATTATTTCTTCACGCACCACAGGTCAAAATTATCCAAAATTCTTCCGACTAATAAGTAAATTACTTGTATTCTTCGATTAGTCGACAACTGGCAACGTAAACGAAGACTTTTGAACACACAAAAGCTCTGAAACCACCCCACTTCGAGTTGAATCGAATATGGCCGACCCAGAAAGCCAGAGAGCAATAGAGCGTGTGTACAGTAATACTAGCACCTGATTGGTCGAAATTTTCCAAATTAGGAATGAATTTGGAACGAATTTGGAACAACAAGCGATCCGATTGGATGACGTAAACAGAGAAGATCGGGATTTTTTGAGCGGAAAAAATGTTTTGCAATCTTCTCGCCACCCTTCCCCGCCCTAATGCAGCAATAAATGTGATGACATGAAGTACTACCTTGTATTTATCCCAAAAGGTATAAGGACATGAAGTACTTCATTGTATTTGCGAGAGAGGCTGGGAGATTACAAGATTTGAAGAAAACACGAAGACATGTACATTTTTTTGAAGCAGCAACACGCAAAGGTGAAGCCGCAGAGGTATTTTCTTTAATATGCTTTCTTTTTTGGTGGATTTGCCGCTTTTCTTGCCTGCATGCACGCCTCTTTGTTTTGCTATTGCTTGCCTTCCACAGCAGGGCAAAAGGTGTACCAAGTTCACCGATATGCCTGCTGTGGCCAAAGTCCTTGGTCTTCGGAAGTTTGCAGTGACTGCAGACGTTAAAACATGTTTTACGCATGTACTTCCTCTTACATTCCCCAGTATTTTCAATTGTATTTTCTTTCCTCTTCTTTTGATAATACTGCGTCGTTTTGGGGATGGTTGATGGACTATTATATATTGGTGGTGGTGTTGGTTGGGTTGAGGTGCTTGCAGTCGAGGAAGATGCTTGGCCTTGTGGTGGAGTAGGCGTTGTGGATTGTGGGGAAAGTGTGTGGTGTTGGTGGGGTAGGAATAGGTTTGGGAAGAAGTTGTTTGGGTGGCGGTAGGGGCTCTGATGCAGTTTTTGGTGGAGTTGGTGGCAGACCTTGCAATAAAATTCGTTGCTCTATTAATTTCTGGTCAACATTAAATTGTACGAAATTTTTCGTTTGGTATGAATTACCTAAACAATGACATCAATTTAATGTTCTTGTATGTGTGTATATCAGTTGGTTTTAGAGCCTTGTTTTAATGTTATTCAGGCTTCTATTCAAATCAATTTTAGCCAATTGCCTAAACTAACCTAAAAGAACATTAGGTTTCTGCCATATTTTTGTTATATATCATACCATTTTAGCAGAGTGGTTTGATTTAGTTCATACAACTGAAGTATGCTTAATTATTTTATCACTCAGGGTGACCATTTCCCGGATGTGATGGTAGCTGGTGAGAATCCTCCATCTTGACACACTTACCATTTCTCTTTTCTGGAGTATGGAAGGCTGTTTGCAACTTTACACAGAGTGCTTCAACCACTGGATTTGCATCTACGGCTGTTGCAGGCCCAGAGTTGCCTCCAACCATAGCTCTAAAGTGAACAAGAATAATGGCACCAGCTTAAGCAGGTTAGTAGCAGTATATGAATCCATATTCTACCTTCTCAGGCTCACTGTTCCAGGTGTAACTGTCTGAGTGTTTGAGAGCTTGCTTTTTTTTGCATGAAACGACCTGAATGTGCTGAATCGGGTTTATAACGAGGTGGATATTCCACCTTTGAACCCTTCTGTCCTTCTGGTAGCTTCTCCCATAATTTGATATTATCAGCAACTTGCTCAGTCAGCACTGATGAATGGTGAAGATTAAACAAAGCGGTGGCTAGGTTTTGAATTGATGTCCACCCCAGTAGACCACGAGGGCCAACAGTTTCCTGAAAGAGCAAAAAGAGTAACACTCAAATTGACCATGTGTGTTTGATCCTGGTGATAGGTAACTGGCTTTTAATTCCCCTGTTACGATATTACTTACATCTGTTCTTTCATCACCTAATGGAGTGCTCGGATCAGAGTGAGACATATCATCATGATATTCTGGCTCTTCAGATGGGACCTCACTGTCACCTGCCACACATGACTGATCTGTTGATTCTGGAAAAGGCAATGGACAAATGTTATGAATCAGAATTAAACTGATTTATGTGAAACTTATCACTTACGTGTGAGTGAGGTTTTGTGTTTATTCTGTTGATGCAGTGGGGGTATGGTGGGGTCACCATCATATTCACAGTCCTCAAATCCTTCATCATCCAGGCCATCCCCCACATCAGACTCTGTGAAGTTGTCTGGCTGATCAGGATCCAAGGACACTGTTTGGCACTACTTTCCAGTTTGAGCATACAAGTATTCAACACCAATCTTTTCACCTGAAGAGAAATTAATGGGTTTTTCATATTATTGCAATTCCCATCAAGTTTGCTCTTACTTCTGTAAAGGAAACTGAAAACTATTAGTCAGCTGACTTAAGATTGAGATGAAAAAGAGATTTTCTGACCTGTATATTTACCAGGATCCTGGTAGGTGGTGTCAAATACTTGTCCATACACTAGTGTGCTGAGGCGGTTGATCTCATGCCTCAGTGCACTATTGTAGGTTCCCTGTCGGTGCGATGCTCCTTCAACTGCTGCCAATGCCCTGTCTTCATTCCAGCGCATGAGTCCCTCAAGCAGATATGCCTGGTAGTGCATGTCACTTGCTGTTGTACCTGAAGCAATATGGCAATGGGCTTATATAAAGAATTTAGAGTACTGTATGTGTTTTTTTTGGTAGTTTCTCCCTCTCCCACATGTGACCCTCCACGCGAAAACGTACAGTACCTTAACGCTTTTCCGTTAAAAGGGCCAAAAAAACGGATGGCAAACGGTATTTTCATGCCGTTCGCTAAAGCGTTAAGGTACGTTTTCGCGTGGAGGGTCACATATGGGTACCATTGTTCGATTGGATCATCCTGTAGATGCTTTGATAATGTACTTAAGATTGAAAGCTCTTACCTGGAATGAAGCGAGCAATGTGAAGGTGGAAAGACTCCAATGACGTTGAGCCCCTTGCACATTGGTACACAGGGAGATCGATCCCTCCTTTCCTCTTGGAGCCTGTCCGGGTATAGAGTTCCACCCCATCTGGGTCCTGGATGCATGTTAGATGTTTCTGCTGTTCATCCCAGATCTGCCATGCACGATCAGCATCTAGTAATTGTATACCCATTGTGTCTTTCCCAAGGTCTGAGGAGAATGTCTCTATGAGCTGCTTAATTAGCTCAGCAGACTCCTCAGAACCCCGAGTCCATCTTCTGCAATGGGTAGCCAACTCCTTTTTGCTGATGTGCATTGCAATGTCCTCCTCAGCTACTCGCCACATCCTGGAAGCAGAAAGCTCTGTCCGTTTAGCATTGAGCAGCCGCTCAGAGTCTTCTGGGTCCCACTCGAACACACATCCCGACAGCTGGGCCATAAAGGTGCCATACAGTGCATGGGATTCGGAGCAACAGGCAACAGCAAAACGACGCATGAAATGCCAGATGTCAAGCCTCACAGCCATGTCGGTGAACCGGCCAAACTGTTGCCCTACCTTTGATGCACAGCAGTCTAGGTCAACATATAACACCTTCGGAGGTGGAACATGTGACTGCTCGTACCGCAACATCAATCCCTCTGCCATCTCATCCAGACCGTCACCCTCTGAGTCTGTCAGGACTGACATTACAACTTGGCCGAATTTGTTGCTCACATTGGTGCACCAGGATGCAGTGGCACTTGCTTTGCCTGCCAACTTTTTGGTAACCTGAAATAAAGAATAAATAGTATCTTTTAATTATTTATGATATATACCAGGCTGTGCAGTTCTTGCCCAAACACCTAAAAAACAACAACAATGTGTTAATAAGAATCAACTTGTACATTTTCGGCTTGTCCAATACCTTTTTGGTCGAGTCCATCTTAAGTACTACACCAAAAGTCGAGGTGATCTTTGCTTTGGTCTCCTGGATTCGGCCAACAACATCTCTTATGTATACTGCCAGAAACCAGGGAGCCTTTGGGACAGGTGGCATGGGGGGAATCTCCTTGGCTGGAGAAGACAGCTGGTACAATCCCTTCAAGGCTTGTATTTCAAATGGTTCTTTTGCCTGCAAGAACTGCAATGCTTTGTTCATGTGGTTCTCAGTGTGTTGCTCGACCATCTGCTTCTGAAGACGTGTGGATGAATTGCCCATGGTTCTTTCACGAAGCAACCTCACGATCTTCATATCACAGGAGTATCTATAAATGATTTTATGTTATGTTGCAACACATGGTGAGACCATGATGCAAACTTCTTTTTGCAGAACTTGCACTCAAGGTACTCTGTAGCCAGGTAGTACCAGCAGTCTACATCAAGCACTTTCCGTACTGTTCTGTACAGACCTGCCTGAGTAAGATTGATGACCTATTACGAGAATAGAATAAAATAAATAATTTTGAGATCCACCATGCGTTGCTCAGTATTACTGCTATTAATTATTGGTAATTAATATTATTAATTATTTTATTAATATTAATTATAATTACTATTACTTATTAATAATATATATACATGAAAAAATTAACACGAATAGAATCTTACTAATCGAAGTGCTTTGTTCAAATAACATACAGGTACATGAAAAACAAATTTAACAGGAAGAGCTTTTTTTCTAGTCAAAAATTATTTTTGTGCCAAATTAAAAATTTTTTAAAATTTTGCACTGTATTTCCTTTTTTCTGCACTGTATTTCCTCAAAACTGCACTGCTCTCAGCCAATCAGAATTGAGAAAATTTTTTCATGTATATTATTAAAAGCAAATTAATATAATAATATATTAATATGCAAACCTTAGTGCCTTTTTCTTTCTGTTTTGCCTGGCACTCCTCATTGCAGGACAGTTTGACCCCCCAGATTTTCTGTGGTGCCCAAAGGAAGAAAGACAATAGGAAGTAAGGGTCTGGTGATGCTGGTGGAACATTATGTTGGTTTGGCTGTGGTGGATAATACCACATCTGTAATTTGGGTACAATTTCGGGCTTGCCTGCATAATATAAATTTCAATTGTGATTTAAAACAAAGACTTCTATTATATTGCAGTATGAACACTTATATTAATTATATTGCCTAGACAGTATTAGCCAAACTTCAAATGTCATGTTAAACATACCAGTCTTGGGGTTGTACTTGTATAATGATTTGCTCATCCACTGCTGTTGAAGGATGGGTAAGGCCTCTTGCCAAGCCTTTGGTAGAAATATTTGCTGGAAATATCAAACAAAAAAGAAGCAATTGAGTTTCACAAACATAATACTTAGATTTGCAAATTGAATTCCCACACAGCTTGGTGTTTTTACTGCATTGACTGGGAATTGAACCCAGACCAACTGCCAAGAAAGCAGTGATGCTGACCATTACACCATCAACGCATGAATTGTACCAAGCTGCAGTGGAATAGTTCCCCAGCACTCAAGGTCACTTATTACACTAATGCATTTTTTGGGTAACATTACATGGCTGTAAGACACAGTGAATACAAGAATTCTTATTACCTTTTCTAGTGCATTTGGAACTTCTGAATGAACTGGAGAAGTCACATCAGGCAATGGTGGTGGTGGTACACGTAAGTCTTCACTCTGACTAGTTTGTTCCAGTTCATCTGCCAACGTGATGAGCAAATCATCCTCTCCATTTTCTTTTTCAAGTCTGTGTTGGGTTTGGATGTAACTCTTCAACTTGTCCATTTGCCCACCAGGATGAGTAACAGTTATCTGAAGAATGCTTCTCACATACTTCTTGTGCTCATCCTGAGGTGAATGGTACAAGTCGAAGCGAGACATATGCTTGTAAGGCCCAAACCCAACCAGAACATGCCCCTCTGCATCACCAGGAAAAGAAGCAGAGCTCGTAGAGGCCTGATTTTGTGCCAGATTGTGGTGTTGGCGAGATTTGATTGCCTCCTTCATTGGTGGGAAGTACTGAACATATCTTAAAATCCAGATGGAATACATATACAGGGGTTAACATATAACCACTGTATTTTTTCTCATTATTCTACCATTATTCACTAGTAACAACTACCACATTATATTTGTAACATAATTATAACCTAAACATAGATTATAGATAGTGAAATTCATAGGATTTGCAAGCATAATACCTGTAGAGAGCTTCCTTATTTTCCCATTGTGGGTCATTTTTTTGGTGACCTTTTCTCTCAACTTTCCATGGTCGGCCATCAACATACATTGTGGCCCAGCCAACGTCGTTTTCCAGAAGCCACAGAAAGTTCTTTCCTCTGTACTTCCCAAACTGCAAGTTTGTCATGCCAATAACCCACTGGTTGTTGTTTGGGTCTCCCTTGGCATCCAACACTCTTTGTTTGGCCTCATCTTCAGCCTAAACATAGGGACAAAATATTGTATCTCTTCATAATTTCGACTAAATACATCGCAGTTGCCGGCCAAGTTTACTATAACAACAGTTCACCGATTTGTTTCACGAACAAATATCAAAGGCAAATGATCTCCTTCGAGGACTTCCTCTTCATTTGTCACCATGCGCGACAAACAAAAATAACACAGCTAAGAATAACTACAACTTACTTGCTCTGCCGATAACTTGGGTCCAAAGTAGCCATTTTGTTTATTTCTCTTGACAACATCTGCTACTTGCTTGGCCCTATCTGTGCAAACCCACAACAGTTCGTTTGTCTCTTTGTTTCTGAAGCGAAACGAAGGATTCAGGGCTTCACGGCTATCCTATGAAGATTTGACAAGAAATACATCGCAACACTTACTCAAAGTAGGTTCTTCTTCAGAATGATGTTACAGTGAATTAACATGGCTACAATGTCACGAAGCTTTGAATATGTAAATCAGATTATTTAAAGAAGAAAATTTACATACCTTGAGACGCTTCGACGACGCCATCTTGAAATTATAAATTCAAATAAGCAGAAAGTCGGGCTACGCAGGCTACAACCATGCTGGCTCGTGATTGGCCCTAAAAGTTCTAAAATGTTCTAACGTTGAGGCAACTCTGAACCCTGATTGGATGAGACGGTTCTAACATTGGTTCTAAAATAGCTCTAACATAGCTCTAACATTGAGGGAGATCAAGCACAAAAAAGGGGCATAATCTTCTCTGCAAAGGGGGAAAAAGGGGGAAAAGAGAGAAAAAGAGGAAGAGTTTAAAAGGGTTTTGGGCGACCTATGCCACCCACCGGGGATTAGGGACAAGCTATCAGTTGCTGTGGCAACCCTTCGCGTCCCTTCGCATCGGCGTTTTCTACACGTGTTTTCTGACAGGCTGTTCTTTGAAACGTTTTCGTATAAATTTCACTTCGTTTTCCTGGTAATTTTTGTGTCAGTTTCCCTTTAATTCAGAATTATGCCGAAGCTGGGGCTTCAAGACAGCGAATGGACACGGAGACTTCCAACTCTTCACCCAAGGTCAGTTTGATTTTGGGCGAGGAAATGCTCCACCTCCCTCCTCAAAGTGGGCCAAAAGAACGGATGATGTGAAGAAATGTCCCGTTCGACTGGCTAAAGTAGATATTTTTGGTAACAAAAATAAATGTTCATGTGGCTTTCACCTAGAAAAGGTGAGTTATCTATATGTGCCCGACAATGTGTATTCACCCAATTATACATAGCCCCCATGCATTATGTATTTTATATATGGATAATAGTATAAAGTCAGTTGCTCATGGATTATATATAAATTATCTAGCCTAGCACTTCAACTATCACATCACCATCATCAGCTGCTGCTACAACTAAGGTTTCTTCTCAGCAATCTCAGGTACAGTGTGTGCTAATACAAATTATTCTTTATTATTATTATTATTATCATCATTATCATTATTATTATCCTTATTATCCTTATTATCATTATTATTATTATTATTATTACCAAGTGCAAACTTTAAATACAAATTACTCTTCATCATTATCATTATTATTATTATTACCAAGTGCAAACTTTTAAACTATTTATATGTATCAATTCAATCTCTTTTAGATTGCTGCTTCTTTGCCACAAACAGCAGAAGTAGCTAGAGATGATTATATGGGAGATCTAGACATCTCTGCAAGTACATGTTTTTAACATTTTTTCTCTGTATTCTGAATTTCTTTCTTATAATATATCACTATACTGTATCACTATGTGTGTATGTAGACAATGTATCACAGTTATTAAAGCATTATTAAAATGTCATTATGTAGGATGCTGACCTTGTTCAAGCAGTGAGTGAAACTGAAGTCAACACATATTCACAGGTACATTATGTTAATGTCTCTATTAATTTACTATAATTTATCTAAGGTAGTACATTCTAATTTGTAACAAAATAAAGATTTTTTCATTGTAGCCAATTTTCACAAACATGGAATTTTTTTTAATTCCATATTTTAATAGCCAGCTGTTCTCGAACCAGACATGTCAAGCAACTTTGCTTCTCCTGCTGTCAAGCCAACAGAAGAACAGGCAAAGGTTTGTACAGTACATACAAACAAAGTTTTATATGTTGCTGTATTTTACCGCAAAATTCATATTGCATTTATTAAAAGAAAGATTTAAGACTGGTTGATTTAGGCGCTTCACAATTAACCCAATCTATTTTTCTGCATTTTGAATTGCAGTCCCCAGGAAGACCAGCAGCAAATGATTGTTCCCTCCCACTACCCAAGCAATGGTCCCAGAATATGTCATATGAGGACCAGTGCTGGGTAGGGAAAGCAATGTTTGCCAGCAAAGGAAATCTGGTGCAACAGTTGAAAAAACTGGTGGTATCCCCCACCTTCTCCTGCAACCAACTCAACATCAATCCCGAATCCACATATGTACTTCCGTAGGCGGGTATTTTTGTGGATGCCGAAGATGTGGGACATTGTTTTGCCTTGTCCGAAGTGCAATATCCCAGCACGTACTCTGCAGTCAAAGGGACTGTACCCTCGGGTGAGATTGGTCCTTGACATAAAAGACTACTACTACTTGGCTGCAGAATACCACTACTGCAAGGGTTGTGGTGGAACATTTATTGCGTGGGACCAGAGGATCTTGTATCTACTACAAGATGGCACAAGGCTGAAGTTCCCTGTAGTGATGACCTAGAAGTATGCCTGTGACAACGCGGTCATTTCTTTGCTGAGGGACCGCACCCCAGGTAACAGCCCTGGTGCCCTTCAAAACCGCATCCGAGAATTCCACAGTGAAGAATGGATGCGAAAGTGTATAAGTTACCTTAGTGACTGCAAACGTCACAAGGTAACTTATCAGACTTTTCACCAGACTCCTGTAGTGCCGGAAGGAGCAACAGTTGAAGGATCCACCCAATGCTAAGTGGTTTCTGGCCTGTTACGTACGCGACGTGTACAACAGGCTTGACTACCTCAAGGCAATCACTACTGCAGTGTATGGGAGGATCCTAAAAAGTGACTCCACTAAGAAGGTCACTAAGACGTTGCAGGGGACAGAAGCCAATTCAGCAAGCTGGGTGACCAACATCGGCAATGAGAAGGGGGAGATTCTCAACTCCATTGTTACAACCTCAGAAAGCATAGCACCTCTGCGAATGATGGTAGATGGGCTGACCCAAAGGTTTGCACAGGCAAATGTTTCACCACCAGTTCTTCTCTACACCGACCGTGAATGCTGCAGCATTCAGGGAGGGGAAGTGAAGTATCAGGTGTTGTTCTTTGCCTGGACAAACCTGCAGGTCTGCCTGGATATTTTTCATTTTATGAGACGGTGTACTGTTGGTTGCACCAGTGAGAGCCACCCACTCTACGCCAGTATACCGGTGTGGCCGTGGAACAACCTCGCTGGAGAGCTTTCATCTTCATCTGGCAAGGTTTATACTAGGTAAGATTTAATTATTTGTAAAACTAATTGGGTAGTGTATCGCTTACGGACCAAGATAGTGTTTAATATATTACATGCATTGAATCCCACATGTCTCACTGCACAACTCACTCTGTAACACGCAGGAGCTACAGGACACTGTGGAGCTTAATACTGTAACATCCTTCCCTTTGTTTACAATTGCTACATAATTACCATATTCTCTCTTAACAGTTTTTTGTCCAAATTAGATTTTTCTAGATGATACACCATGATGTATTTACCTCTGTATCTATCACCATTTAATTATTTATAGGGACCTCAGCCAATGCAGTGGCATTCCAAGCCTATTTAGTTGAGGGATTGGCAAGATGGAACATGCAACGTTCAGAAGATAGTGTTGAGCATGTGGAAGGCAAACTGCAAAGTTTTGACGTCTCCCTAAAACACAGGCTGAACTCAATATCATCTGCAGTTCGAGGTGAACCTTTTTTGTCAAGCTTCTCCACTCCACCAGCTTACACAGGGGAAATCATTGGTGTGGAATACTTACGATCCCAGTCTGGTGATTTCCCAATAGTGGAGGACCTTGACAAAGACATAGATGAAGCTTTCCAAGATGACATTGGAATAGAGAGTGACATCGAAGATGTTGTCCGGGACATTGAAGCAGATGAAACGATAACACTACCAGAAGAAAGAAGTGACAGTGGGGCAGAAGTAATATCACAAGGGTTCACGTATTAGTTGGTATAAAGACTCAGATGCTACTAAAAACTACTAAATTATTTCCTTGACACATTCCTCTCTAGATAGTTTCACTTTTCGCAGAAAATTTACTCATACAGTACATTTGAATGAAAAAGTGCTTAGACTGAAAAAAGTGAAATTCTAGCCTGAAGCCACCTCACAGGGATAATTATTGTAAACCTGCAACAAACTTCCTTCACAAAAATAAGTATCTGTTTATTTTTTAAAAATCCACAGTATTTGGGTTCTTTATTTTCTTGTAGGATGACGACAACGTTGCAGAAGATGCTGCACTAATCCCAGGTTGGGATAAAGTTGCTTTGCTTGCTGATGCATTGCTTAGCCTTGATGGTTATGTAACAAAAAAGCAGACAGAGGAAATAAAGCAACTTTACCTCAACCTGGAAGAAGTGGACAAAAAACTACTGACATTTGGCCCAAGGTTCAAGCCCAGCAAAGGCAGGTTCCACAAGAAAAAATAATCTGGTCATGTTGGCATTGATGCTATTACAGCAAGGTAAAATAATATACACCATATCTGTATATATATATATATATATATATATATATATATATATATATATATATATATATATATAGTATATACTGAACTCAGGTGAAGAATAATTACATGTATGCGTTACTCCGAATGATGAACCATACCGGACAAGTAGAGAAAAACCTACTTTAAAAACTGAAGGTCGCTGGTTTGAATCCCAGCTGGGCCAAGTAGAGTTTTCTCTACTTGTGCAGTATGGTTCGTCACTCGTAGTACACATTATATAACCCTTCACTTTCCACCCCATTTTTAGATGTTTTGTGAGTGGAGGACAGCCAGCACTCTGTCCATCAAAGAGTCGACTAGTTGAGGCCATCTGTGTAAAGCCATGCCAGAGTGCCCAAGAAAGAAGGAGTGAAGGACCAACCACTCCATATTTACCAAAGTGGAAGGTGGTCCTTATTGAATACAACAAAATAAAGAACAGCATTGTAAACAGTCCACTTTACAAAGAAACACAAATGCAGTTGTTTTGCATAAATGAAACAGCAATCTCAAAATGGTAAGAACAGTATACACTGTATTTTATAGTAACAAAAAAATGCCCTATTTAAATGTCAGCCAATTGAAATTTTTTTTTGTTTATGGATGGCATATTCAAGTTCTCAAGTTCAACCTCTGTTACATACAGTAGAAGAATAAATAAATTGAATGCAGTAAAATATTTAAAATCTATGTTACCTAAAAATGTTTCTCTGTTTAAATTTTCTTTCTTGTGCAGGTTTAAAAATAAGACAAGAATGGAGGAGGTTACACTGTTGCTGCAAGGTTTACCAAACCTTCCCCAACCACCACTGGCAGCAGCTGAACAATTACTGGAACCAATTCAAAAGCCAACACCATCAGCTACATCCACTAATGCTCCAGTTGCCACCACAATTTTGACCATTGAGGAACCTGAACTTCAGCTAACCACCAGTCACCATGAACCACTAGATGAACATCAGGGTAAATTATCACTCATTGACTAGTTTTAAGTACATAAATCCAGTCATATACTGTAGCATCTTTTCAAAAAGTGTATGGTCTCATCTGATCTCAGTAGCCATTTTATATGGACAAGTTTACAACAGTTCAATACATTTTGTGACAAACCAGTCTATAAAAATTGAGATAAATATATTTGTTAAATCAAATAGCTTGTTAAGAAATTATCTTTTTCTATTTCTATTTCTACATTTCACAGTTGAAGTAGAGAAATTGTCCAAAACAACAGTAGAAGAATAAATAAAGCCTTGAATGCAGTAAAATATTTAAAATCTATGTTACCTAAAAATGTTTCTCTGTTTAAATTTTCTTTACACTTGTGCAGGTTTAAAAAGTAAGACAAAAGAGACAGGCCACTCTCAGTACTATGGTCAAACATATTGTCCAAACGAGCCTGGCCAAGTACCCCGAGAAGAGTGGCTGAAACTAAAAGCAGCAGAAAGAAAGGCCAAAGAAGAACATGCTAGCCAAAAGCAACAATAATTTGTATAAAGTAGCTATATATCACAAGCCCATAAAGCAATTTTGCTAGATTACATGTATATTTACGATTTTCTATGCAATTTTCGTGATATCTTTTGGGTTTAGGTTTGGTCAAATGTTTGAATAGCCCCAGCAGTGGGTCAAATATATTAGCGTGCTATAAGTAACTAGGCAGCTAACCTTGAGTTTATAGATATTGAAGTCAAAGACTCAAAGAATAAAACATGTAAAAGCATAAGAGCATTTTTCTTTCCGAAAATATAAAGTGTAAAGGATCTAAGAAAAAACGCCATAAATTTAGCCCGGCAAATTACGTTTATGGGCCTGCAAATATAGCCACAACCTGATTTGTATATATATATATATATATATATATATATATATATATATATATATATATATATATATTAATACTGTAAATACTAGTAATTAAACACTTTCACTTTCGGCCACATTATGTTATTATATAAAAAGACAAGTACATGTTGTTGCCAACAAGTTACAAAGTTTAATATAGTTAAATTTACTTACCCAGCTTCTTGTAACATAAAATTCGCAGAGAACTTTCGGAAAACCACTGAAACCAAAGGAGAAAGAAAACACTTCGAAACTGCACTCCTCAAAGCCGCCATCTTGTATTTTCATACACTAGTGCCAAACCCCAAATACATGACCGTGATCCGAATAATTCCAAAAGTTCCAATAGTTCCAATATAGAAGAACATCACGGGACTAATAGCGCAAAGGATGGGGCACATTGTTCGCTGTTGCGTGACCACAGGTAACCCTGCGCAAATATGCAAAAGAAGGAGAAAGGGGATTCCCCAATTAGCCCAGTAAGTAGCACAGGGTATCCATCGCAAAAAAGTAAAAGAAGGGAAAGGGCGTTCCCCAATTAGCCAAGTAGCACATGGTACGCTACGCAAATGTAAAAAAAAGGGGGAAATACCATTTTCCACAGGAATTCTGACAAAAAAAAGTTTAAAACTAGAAAAGAGGATGTTAAGAGAGTGGAAATAGAAGTAACTTTGACATAAATCGGTATAAATTTCATTTCAACAAGCTTTCCCTCTGCTTTGTTAAGGGCTTGGGACCTTCTATTATAAATAATTAAAAGCATTAAAAGTTTGGTGCAGATACCAATTTCTTGAACGTCAGGTTTCAGTTTCTTGCCAAGTACATTCTCACTCAATTCATTGGCAACCTGAGTCAACACTCCACAATAGGATTCTGGTCCCATCGACATGTCAGACACGGCACCAGCAGAACCATCTGCATTTTACCGAGACAAACCTTCCAAGAGATAAGCTTGAAAGTGCATAGCACTAGCACTCGTACCTAAAACAGATAAATCAATAGAAAAGTAAAATCAGTGATTGTTAAAATACATATATTCACCAAGGATTCATGTATACCTGGTATGAATCTGTTGATATGCAGATGGAATGACTCCAAAGATGTTGAGCCCCTTGCACACCGGTATGTCGGAAGCTTGATACCACCCTTGTTGATTATTCCAATCTGAACATACAGCTGCACAGCATCAGGGTCCTGGATACATGCAATATGTTGCTCCTGTGATTTCCATATCTCCCACGTCTGCTCTTTGTCTAGCAGGGGAACTCCCAGTGTGTCACATCCCTGATCCCCAGAAAATGCGACGAGGAGGGCATGTAAAAGCTCTGTTGTCTCGACTACTCCACGAGTTCTCCTACGACAGTGTAAAGCCAATTCCTTTCTGGAGATTCGTTTAATGATGTCTGCGTCTGTTGGGTGTGTGATGCACTGTTGCTGCAATTCACCTCTCTTCGCTTGTTTCAGCAGATCCAGGTCTTCCTTGCTCCGCTGAAAGATACATTGTGACAGACGACTCAAGAACTCACCATAGAGTTGATGGGATTCGGTGGTGCAACAGACAGCAAACCGTCTCATAAAATGCCAAATATCTAGACATACCACCAGATCTTCCCACAGCGAGAACAGCTGTTTCGTCTTGACTACGTTTCCACCACAGCAGTCTCGGTCTACATAAAGCACTTCAGGAGGAGCAACACCTGCCGTGGAATACCGTCGCATAAGACCATTTGCCATTGAGGCCAGTCCCACCCCCTCACTCGCAGTGAGTACACTCATCAGAACTTGGCCCATTTCATTGCCAACATTGGTAGCCCACGAAGCAGTACTTGAACTATGACCAGCCAGCTTTTCACAATTTTTTTAGTTGAGTCCATTTTGATGATTCTGCCAAAGATGGAGGTGATTGATGCCTTCACATGTTCTATTCTTGACATAATGTCCTGGACATAAACTGTCAGAAACCACTTGTACTTTGGAACTGGCATAAACTTGGGGGGTTCTTCAAATTCTTGGGCTGTAACTAGACCACTCTTGGAAGCACTGGAAAAATACTTGCACTCAGGTACTGTATCGTTCTCTGCAACCACTTCTCGCTATGCTGCTCCGATAGTTTCTTCTGTAGCTGTGTTGAGGTATTCCCAAGACCTCGCTGTCTTAAAAGTCTGATCACTCTGACATCACAGGCATACTGATAAGTGATTAGAACTAGAAATTGAAGTTGATGACCAGGATCTAGTTGCTTAACAATGGCAGGGCTCCAGCTAATAACCTTTTTCTTACAACTCTTACACTCCAAATACTCAGCAGCCAAATTATAATTGTCATCAATGTCCAAAACTTTCCGTATTTTGAGATATATCCCAGCACTAGTGAGCTCTTGCTTGTTACAACTGGACTGTGGGCAATACACTTTGACTCTCCATAGCTTCATAGGCATCCATAACAACAGGCGTTGTGCAAATAATTTGTTAAGATGGTTGAGGCGGTTGCGGGTTAATAAGTAGTGGTTGAGGAGGATGCCACCAAAGCTTATTAACTCTAAAAAAGGAAAAAATTAAAAATAAACAAAACAGCAATAAAGAAATAGAATAAGAGTGGCCCCCATGGAAAATTTGCCCTTCTGAAAATCATAGTTCTTTATAACATTGTAATTGCCCCCCCCCCCCCAAGCCCCCCCCTCCAACACACACCTCCACACCCTAACCCCCCACCTACCTATAACCCACCCCCCACCCACACACCACCCCCAGGTGCCTAAAATTACTTTAATATTACCTGAAGCACTTACATTAAAGAAAAAAGAAACAGAACAAAATATCAGTGAAACAAACAAAAGCCTTATAAGGTCATAATCATTTTATATCAAAATTTACCTGCTGAAATCTAGCTCTGCTTTACCAGTCTTAGCATTGTTCTTGAATAAGGCTTGAGACACCCATTGATGATCAGCCTTGGGTAGACTCTTACGCCACCCGTCAGGTAGGGGATACTCTATAAAAAGAAAAAAATAATATATTTTTACTGGATAGTATTGAATAGTGGTATTTTACCACAGATCTGATATCTGGATCCAACCGTACATCCCAATAACCATGATGAGACCAATATACTGTACCTTGGTAACTGGTTTTGGCAGTGCTCATGGGCTCAGTTTCAGGTGTACATGTACCAGGTATACTCTGGGAGGCTTTAGGTGGCTTTGGTACTTGCTGGGAGGGCTTTGGTGATGATTTCTCAACAGGTTTTCCTATTAATATAACACACAAATAAATACTCATTTAAAAACATTTACAGTACAAAAATGTTTCCAGCTTTCCTGCTTCTTAGGGGCTTCTTAAGTTGATTACCTAAAATAAAAAAAATATAGTTAATATTTAAATATGCAGAAGACTTAATAATTACCTAGATCTTTTTCTACTTGGTCCACCAAAGCACAATGCTTTTCATCATCTGGACTAATTGTTGCCTGACTTTGAGAACAGGTGGCTGTGGAAGGTCTTTTCATTCTGGATGGTGGGATGGTAGGGCTGAACTTTCTTGTTGGTCCCTTCAAGACTTTGGCTAAGTAAACATCTTTGGTTATATGACCAGATGCAAGACCAGCTGTTAGGGGCGACACTGTTGTCTTAGTGGCTTTCTGCTTGGGTTGTTGTTTTGCCTTAATTCAGCCTTCTTTATTGCCACAACCTCACGCACCTCCTCGAAGGACTCAACATACATTTTAAATGCAGCCTTGTTCCGACTAATAGGTGCTGTTGTGGTTGTTTCGCTGCGTATACTATTAATAAACTAACAAACATAGCCTAGTGCATTTTCCAGCATCCACCTGAAGGTTTGCCCTCGATATCCTCCAAACTGCAACAAGTACTCGCCTTGGACATCCAAGCTATTGTTTACATCCCCAGATCTCTTTTCAACAGCTTTCACTGCTTGCTGTCTAACCTAGAATAATATAATACACAACATCACAATAGATAATTTACAAGCATTTGTAGTTTTCAAGGAACATGGCACCATTGAAGCAACACAACAGTACAGTAGATCAAATTTGTGAATAATAACGGCATTAGCTGTGCTTTTTAATCTCATTTTTAAACTCAATATCTCGATTTTAACGAACAGTACTTCACTTGATTCAATAACAGTTCTTTCATGCGGGTCTTTGCTGTATTTTCAATAGGTTTTCAGCAAATAAATAATATATTCCTCCACTTTAATCTCGCCAGCAGAGTGTGTTGACATTTATAATATAGTCTAGTAAAACAACACCATTTACAAATAGTCCAAACCACAGATATTAATTACCGACTTAACCAGTGAACCAAAACTAAAGTCCTTTCACTACAATACAATACAATAAGATTTATTAGGTTCCCCGTAAGGATCTTCATACCCAATTTACATGATAAAAATATCTAAAATATACATTAAGTGGTTATTTACATAAATGTAATATATAGTCAATTAATTAAGCCAACTACTGAGAAGATAGCTTCTCAAATTATGTTTGAAGGTGTGGATAAAAGGCTAGATAAATTGCGGAGCTCAGATGGCAGTGAGTTCCGCAATACTGCACCTCTATAACTAAACGAATTCTGTGCCAGTGCTGTGCGGCATCTGGCTAGATTAAGGTTATTAGTGTTCCTTGTGTTATAGTTATGAATCTGCGATCTTTTCTGAAACATATTGATAAGGTAACTAGGTGCTTGATTGTTCATACATTTAAACATCTGAACAGCATCTCTTAGTTTAAAAGCCTCGGATACTGGAAGCAGCCTCAACTCTTTAAGGGTGGGTGTGATGTGTTCATATTTCCTCTTTCCTGACAAGCGGGCTGCAAAGTTCTGAACTTGTTGAAGTTTAGCAATATTTGATTTGCTAGTACCTGACCAGACGGAGGAGCGGTAGTATAGCTTTGTAAAAACAAGTGAATTTATTACGATAAATAGTGTAGATTTATCAAACAGGTGACGAATTCTGCTGATCATTGCCAACTTGCCCATAAGTTCGCTTGGTAATGCATCTGTGTGCTCATTAAATGATAAATGTTTGTCTATTATCATTCCGAGGTCTTTCACTGAGTCAATGACAAGCAATTCCTTTCCCAAGAACGTTATAGGCGGGATGAATGTTTGCGCTAGCATCCTATCAGAGCCAAACACACAGAACTTTGTCTTACCAGGATTTATAAGGAGACGATTTTCGCAGCACCATGAAGCAACTCGATCCAAATCGTGTCTAAGATTGTCAAGCCCTCCGTTTACATCCTTATTCGAAAATGAGATGTAAAGTTTTGAATCATCTACATAAGATTCTACGTTGCAAGTCTGACAGACTGATGGTAAGTCGTTTATATAGAGATTGAACAACACTAGTACGATATTCGAATTCTTCCCATTTCCAATGATCGATGCACAGGAAAATACATAACAACATGTTTAACAACCGATATTTGAGCTCAAACGAACAAGTGATCAACCTCTAAATTTAGAACAATGCTTTTAGTTCTCATGTTGACAAACCGAAATTATATTGCTTCGAGAACGTAAATACAGACAGATATAAAAGCACACTTGAGCAGTAACTAATAATTCGGCGCATATTACTCATAATAATTTACATAATATTACTAGCACATCGACGGCGATATTTTTGAAGCCGAGCACACGGCGCGCTTGAGTATAAACGAGCGTTATTATTGTCTATTTAAACGTCTACGAATACAACGTCACGGCTTAAGAAAAACTAACATTTCAAATCGCCAAACAAAACACATACAACTAGTAGAAATTACTAAGCTACTAGTTTCTAAACACACAAGGAACAACAAATATGGAGACTATATATAATGTTAACAGCTAAGATTATTTACCTCTTCGGGAGGTTGACTATGCCCTGTACGTTTGTCCGCCTTGTTCATAACTTCACTTGCTTCTTTCGTGTAGCCAAGGATCAACTTCCCATCCGAATAGCGTTGAAACGTCGGCATTCGAGCCATCTCGCCAGTGACTATAAAATAATTAAAGAGAGAGAAATATAAAATTAGCGTCGTATTGTATTGTTTCTCGAAATTCGAACAGATAAACGGATAAATTCGTATGTCCTGTATCGCTATAACGTCTGATTCTCCAACACTCGAACAGATGAATTCGTATGGCGCTGTACGGCTAAGTTTTGACTCTCGAATACACGAGCAGACCTATTCGCTACGCAGAATAACAAATCAATTCGTTACGCTTCATCAGCAACGATAAATGCATTTTCCCGTGGTAACCAAAGATGGAACAACAGGACATGATTGGTCACATGTTGGAACAACGAAAGGATGTGATAGGCCGAGCTGGGGTCGAACCTTAGCCTGGCCCCTGCGCAAGGATGACACGCAAATTTGTGAAGCGTTCCAAATTTTTCTTCATTTTTTTTTATCCAGTGAAGGTCTTGAGAGGGTTCGTGGATACGTAAAATGGCATCAGTCAACTTCTAAAGTAAGAGAAGCCGTGACCCAATTGCATGGAGAATCCTAGCAGAAGCAACCTCTGACAACCGTCACAACTCATGGCATCAGCACTACACACAGATGTAGGTCAAAGTATGTCAGAAAGAATCCTGCTACACGTGGAATTCATTTCGCTACCATTTTGTCTCAGGTTGTTTCCGACAACCTTCGACAGGCGTAACTCCAAGTAATTGCAGCACATCCTCACTGTTATTTTAATTTGATGATAATCATTAGTTATTTTGATGGTAATCATCGTAATCACGCCAACTCTGTGCCACATGCGGGATGTTAATAACGGGGGTTGTCGGACAACCCATTTCGCAAATTATGCTAATTATTATACGAATATGGGTATAATCTATAACAAAATGGCAACTATTTAGACAAATTATTTTAACAACAAACTTTGTGTTGATAAAATGAAAAAAAAAACAAAAAAAAAACATACAAAAAAATACAAAACGCAAATATTATGACCAGCCACTGAGATGAGCGTGTGACTTTCACTTACTTGGGAAATTTACAGATTAGGACAGAATCATGGCACAACATAAGACCATAATACATCATTAGATCGTTTTTAAGTCAGCTATTCAGATTCCAGGTTAGGTTGCATGATATTTACTCCTGTTTGCCATTAAAACACCCCACCAAAGTTTATCGGAATGTTTGCTCGATAGATGGCAGATTGACTGAGCCTCCACCGAGATGGTTTTCGTCAAATTTTACCACAAGTTTGCAAATCTACGAAATAATTACAACGAACAAAATGCTTATACTTACTTTAGGAGTTGTTAGAGTCTACATTTTCCTTGGTTTCGCTTATATATTGACAAATAAGCCATTCTCTTCTTGCTGAGATGCACGTTGGATACGCGAGATTGAATATCCGGACATTCAGGTCAGTGGTCTCCTTTTTTTGATAAAAAGGGATCATTCAGGATCATTTTATCCCCGAGCCCGGGCGGAGGGCCGAAGTCCCGGAACCCGGGTGAGTGCTAATCTCGACGTGCGTGGAGTCCACTTTACACGCGAGATAAAAAGCTGAAAGCAATTCTGAAACCTGTTTATATATCTATATATATGTTATCAAATCCACAACTTGCGCAGTTTGAATAGCAGGGTACTGGTAACTAACCTCTTAAATTATTCAAATTATTTAAATTTACGTCAGCAAATTATAATTTATAAGTTTGTTGGATTACAAAATAGTTTTTCAAAGATCAAGACGAAAGAAATCTTTGCCAGAAAAAATGGTTTCAACTAAAAGTAAAATGTACATTAATATTACTATGGAAAAAGACCAAAGAAAGATGTGGCAGCGAGAAAAAGACAACAATAAATACGACTTAAAACCACTGGAAAAAGCCTAAAAATTAATACGATAAAGACCGAAAACGATGCCGACCGAAATGTAACTGAAAGAAGGATGTGTCCTGAAACTGTTCAAAGCCGGTAAAGAATTTTGCTCTGGTGTATTCTACATAACTCATGAGGGAACGATTAAGAAATTTTGAAACAAACGGCTTTTTAGATCATGAAGAGAACTGAATGATGCCTTGTCATATTTATGTGTCAACAACGAAAAAAGTAAGAAACCGCGAACGAGAAAAACAATCCGGCAGTGTTTGTGGTCACAAAAGCAGAAGAAAGTTTAACGGTAGGAGATTCGTATTTAACAGTTTAGCTGAGTTAAAACGGAAGAAATCTTGAAAATGAAAATTAATATTAATAATATATTGTCTAGAATTGTCTTTGAACGCTAGGATGTTGACATTGTGTGATTTGGGTCTTTTCTTGGCCACTTTTTATATATATTGTTGAATGAAAATTTGTCATTTGGTTCATCTCGTGTTTTTTTTTTTAATATTGACATTGCATGTTCTTTCGGTGTGTCAATACACAACTACAGATGAACCTTACTAACTAATTTTCTGGATGTTTTCTGATCTGTGATCAATGCAACAAAAAACAGAAATTAGGGGGGGGGAGGGAGAGGGGGGGGGGGGGGTGTTAAAAATGCATATAAAGCGGGCGAGGGGTTGTTGCGTTCATGTATTTCTAGTAGTATCATAAATCTACATGTCAATATAAAGTAAAGTAAAGTAAAGAACAGCTGACTTTTCACATTCCTGAGCTGTTTTTAAAAGTCATCATATACGATGTTTCTAACGCTCTTTTAAACTCTAAAGGGCTCTCAAACACATTTCCGAGACTGTTTCAAAGTCCGTTTACTGTCGGGAAAACCCTGCTACGTGAAGATATGGGTGGCGGAAGTTTTTTCAAGTAATTCATTTCCGTTATGAATTAAAAGTTTTTCTTTATTTCTATAAATCTTTTCGCTATATAGTAAATATATATAATATATTGAACTTATATTGCACATGTTAGCATGGGAATATGTTCACATGCGCACTACAAAAATGAAACCTAAAACCTAATTATTTACAATAAATATATCAAAGTTTATCAAAGTTTAAAAGCTGATTTAAATAAATAAGCCTTCAGTGCTGTTTTAAATGATGGAAAATAATCTATACTGCGAATATTCGCTGGCAATTCATTCCAAAGTTTTGGAGCAGCTAACTGGAATGCTCTGTCACTGAACGTTACAAGACATTTACCACTAGGTGCATGGCAAGAGTGTCAAACTATTACACGATCTCAGGCTATATCTAGAGTGGTTCCTAATAGTTATAAGATTTGTAAGATATTCCGGTGCCAATTCATAAATACATTTAAAATTTAACATGACAATTTTAAAATGAATTCGGTATTTTATAGGCAACCAGTGAAGCAATTCTAAAAGTGGTGTGATGTGACAAAATCTAGGCGAACCAGTAACAAGTCTGGCCGGAGTGTTCAGAACACACTGAAGTTTAATTATATAAGAAGCTGGAAGACCATAAAGTAATCCATTACAGAGTAGTCAATCTTACTAGAAATAACTGCATGAACTAATATAGTATAGTTTAAGTGGGCTTACATCAAAATGTTGAGTGTCGCAACTGTCAGTTTCACGTAGGGTGATCTTCAGGTGACTGAGTAGTTTCGATTCGTGGGTTGCTTAAATGGTTTTGGTCGAAAGGTGGGCGTGTGGGCGGTGGATTGCTCAAATTCCTTTCCTTGTTTTGATGGTTGTTTAGATTGTTGATATTAAATTTATTTTTATGCTTGCATGTCAAAATGATTTCTGATCTTTTATTGGGTAAAAAGTGTTTGTCTGCTTTCATAATACAAAGTTTCTCTTCCAAACATAAATTGCATCTGCCTGATCCTCCTGAGTAGGAAGTCACGCGCTTTCAAATAGACTAGACCAGGTTATGTTGAAATTTTGTTTATTTTCTTTTAAATCCCAGACGTGTTTTGAAAGTTCGGTTTCGTTTGAATATTTTTTGTTTTGGAAAGATTTAGTGTGATTTCTGTATCGCTCTTGTGGAAACAGTTGCTTTGTATACTATGCTATTTGTCAGGCACTGTTCATGAAGTGGGCACTTGCTTTTATCCCTGGAGTTGCAACTGGCTGTGTTTTCATTTTGTACCCGATTTTTTTAAAGTGTGTGTGTGTGTTGTGCTTCATGATTGTGGACTTGGCGTTGTTCATGCAACTGTAACTGACTTTCACTGTATTTCTGTTGAAAATTTTATGGAGTTTGTTTTCTGGTGGGAAATGTTTGTCGATTAGGTTCAGAAAGCTGCGTCCTATGTTTGATCGTACGTTTTTGTTGTATCCTGGATTGAACCAAATGATATTATTGCAATGTCGGTTTTTGTATCTGCGCAACGCGCAGATATATTGCTATCGTGTTGTGTGTTTGTGTGTTTGTGTGTGTGTTAACTTTTTGGTGTAACCGCTGACCTGTAATGTGTGCAGTAGTGTGACTGTTTATATTTCCTCACCATGTTGTATGAACTACGGAGTGAGACGAAGAACAACATTATTTTCGAAGAAAGTCAATTGCAATGCTGTATGATTGGAGTAGTATGATTCAGGGATACTTTAAAATTATTGCGTTTGACCGTACGCCAAGTAAATAGCGTAATAATGCAATTTGATATTTGCGCTCATGTCCATTCAAATAGCCTTTTCTCCGTTGTTATTCTATACCATGTTCTCTAATTCACATATGTTGTACAGAATTTAACGCTCTATCTAACCGTACAAGTTTCCCAAATGGCACAAACCTACAGACGATTGATTTACTTTAAATATGACCGCTTTTGACCGTACGCCAAGTAAATAGCGTAATAATTCAATTTGATATTTGCGCTCATCTCAGTTCAAATATATTTTTCTCCGTTGCAATTCTATACGATTTTTCTAATTCACATATGTTGTACAGAATTTAACGCTCTATCTAACCGTGCAAGTTTCCCAAATGGCACAAACCTACAGACGATTGATTTACTTTAAATATGACCGCGTTTGACCGTACGCCAAGTAAATAGCGTAATAATGCAATTTGATATTTGCGCTCATGTCAGTTCAAATAGACTTTTCACCGTTTTTATTCTATACCATGTTCTCTAATTCACATATGTTCATTGTTGTACAGAATTTAACGCTCTATCTAACCGTACAAGTTTCCCAAATAGCACAAACGTACAGACGACTGATTTACTTTAAATATGACCACGTTCGCCCGTACGCCATCAAGTAAATAGCGTAATAATGCAATTTGATATTTGCGCTCATGTCAGTTCAAATAGCCTTTTCTCCGTTGTTATTCTATACCATGTTCTCTAATTCACATATGTTGTACAGAATTTAACGCTCTATCTAACTGTAGAAGTTTCGTGAATGGCACAAACCTACAGACGATTCAGGGGTATACTTTAAACACGCGGTATCCGGCTCAACTGCAGTGAAGATATATCCCAATACGTTTATCTTATTAGATGTCGCTAAAATCTTATAAGATGTTGTAAGATCGTTTAAGATCTTATTACAAGATTTGGCGCAGATACATGTACGCATAGCGTACCTTTTGTTGCGTGGTTGTTGTGGGTTTTGCTGTGTGTAATTTAATTCCTGTCTTAATGCATTTTGGTAAATTGGTGTGGATTCCTTAAATGTTGTGTTGTCCGATGAGAGAAAGGAAATGCGTTTGCCGATTGATGTCGGTAGCTGTTTTAAAATGCTAGGAGGGTGGTTGATTGATTGTTTACATACAATGGATCGTCATTGGGCTTTCTATAAGGCTTGTATTTTCCGTCTTGAAGGTCGAAAGTAACATCTAAAAAGTTGGCTAGAAGTTACAAAAATGAGACAATTTCGATTCGATTATTCATTGAAAAACATCCCAATACCATCAAAGGACGCTTATTTGAGAACATTTATTGAAAAAGTCGAAAGTGTAATCAGATGCATGAGATGGAAAGCCCACTTTTTCCTCAATGACGATCAAAATTCCACCGAAAGCAACCCTTTTGGACTTCCTTCTAAAAAAGCACCACCAACAGTTGGAAATTAAAGCTTTCGAAGATCTAATAAAACTGATTGAAAACATCAAGTTTCGAAAAACACACAATCACTTTCAACAGTCTTTGGCAAATGATTTAAAGAAAATTAAATCATCACCCAACCTTTTCATTTTCGCAGACAAAACAAGAAATATTTATGAAACCTCGCTCGACACATACAACAAACTTCTGCATGATAACATCACAAAATCATTCATACAAACATGGATCAGAGGACACAATAACACAGATTGATGAAGAATTAAAAAACATTTCAAACAAACTAAAAATTAGTGACAGAATTGAACAGACAAGCATTTATTTCACTTAAAGACCATAAAGATAATTTCGAAAACAACCCAACATGCCGTTTAATTAACCCAGCAAAAAGCGAATCTGGAAAACTCAGCAAAGTAATTCCTGACAGAAATACCGAATTGAGAAGAATTTCGAAAGCAAATCAATGGAGAAACACACAAAATGTAATCGAATGGTTTAATAATATCAACGGAAAAAAGACACTTTTATTTCATTTGACATTGTCGATTTCTATCCATCAATATCTGAAAACCTACTGGACCAAGCATTATCTTGGGCCAGAAATTTGACAAATATAGACAGCGATGAAATTACAGTTATTAAACATGCGAGAAAATCACTCCTTTTCAACAAATAAAAACCATGGATTAAAAAAGACAGCCAAGATTTATTTGACCTCACCATGGGTAGCTATCACGGCCCCAAAATTTGCGAACTTGTTAGCCTTTTTATTTTAAACAGTCTTGGAAAAAAGTTTGGCAAAGGAAATGTCGGCCTATATAGAGATGACGTTTTTGGCCATTTTAAAGAACCAAACCGCAAGATTGGCAGACAAAACAAGAAAAGATCTACGCAAACTTTTCGAGCAGCTCGGCCTCAAAATAACAGCCCAGACAAATTTACATGTGGTAAAGTTTTTAGATGTTACTTTCGACCTTCAAAACGGAAAATACAAGCCTGATAGAAAGCCCAGTGACGATCCATAATATCCATCGTAATTACTTAAACATGAAATGTTTTAATACAAAAAAAATATTAGGGGTCACAAAACTCGTTTCTGAAATAAATTGGATTAAATGTAAATTTACAGCCATTTTGAAATGTTGCTGTTGTCATAGCAACAACTGAAACAGTTTATTTATGAACAGTATTTGATGTTTTCTCAGCATAATGTCAGTTTCACTCTTTTCCAAAATATTCAGGAGCACTTTCTGAAGTTAAAACTTGCATTTTTCCCAGTTTTCAAGAAACAGTAGGGAACCACCTTAAATCAATGCCCACAAACATGTCAGTGCCTTTGACACAAAAAATTGGTTGAACTCTTTTTAATAGACCACTCAAATAGTAACCCCAGTGTGATCTGGAAGATGGTACTTTTAAAAATGTACAAAAAAAATAGTGCACTCAGAGCAGAAACAGATTTCTTTTTGGCATAACGGAGAAATATTATCCAACTCCCTACTCACCATTCATAATAATAACTAGTCCCTTATTGTCATAATGGTGAAATTAAAATAATGTTTCTCAAAAATATAACTCAGAGTTAAATACATAATTTCATTATATTAATATTATTATATTAATAATATAAAGATATAACTTCAGAGTTAAATACAGTCGTAACTGGTACCTAAGTGTGTACCACTGACCTATACCTATATATAACTGGACTGCAGGTGCTGCCCAAAAATGTGTCCCCATTTTAACTTTCAATATGGCGGCATTTATGGGTCCTTCTGCTAATGGGAAGGATCACTGACATGTACTTATCGCAGGAAAAAATAATATTTATGTAAATACTAAAGCGATTTTCTTACTTTTCTTACGTTTCTCTCTGACGAAGAGCCTTCGCTCGAAACGTTAGACTCCTAGATTCTCTGTTTCGGCAGTAAGTATATCTAACCTTACTATATTTCGATTGTTGTTTCAACACTGCCTAGGCAGCGCGCTACTTTTATTTCACTATTTGGATTATTTCTTACCTTAACTTGTTCCTGTGCAAGGGCTTCCCCAGAGGTGAATAAAATCGTCTGGTGATAAAATCTACAAAAAGTTTGTTTTATGAAGTCGCCAGCTCTATAAAGAATCCCTGAAGATCACGAGAAAATCTTAAAGAAGCGAGGCTGTAGCATAGTTATCCTTAGAGTGTCTTTATCAACCTTTTCCAATTGTTGTTATTGATAACTGATAAAGTTTTCATATTAGAAGACGAAAGCTTTCTGACTGATGGGTTTTTACGGTCTTCCACTGTCCCAGTCAGGTATAGTTTGTCATCTGGCTTTCTTGTCTTAACAACGGGACAATAGACGGACGAATCGAAGATGGAAAACTCTTCGTTTACCGGATTTTAAAACAACTGACGTGTTTCTCGTTTGCTAATATAATTCGACAGAATGCCGAGCAAAATGCAGTTTTAAAAACATGTGTCATCAGTCAGGTTCTTGTGTATCTGTCAGTGACCTTCACCATTAGCAAAAGGACCCATAAATGCCGCCATTTTGAGAATGATTTGGGGGACACTTTTCCTAACTCAAAGGTAATAGGAGCATGCAGTCCAGTTATATATAGGTCAATGGTGTGTACACTGCCTATCAAAACGTTGTAAATTTAAGCCAAAGTCAACCACTTTGGCGAGACGTGATTGGCTAAGGGCACATTCATGTGATAATGTATTGGTTCGAATGTATCGAATGAAAACTGAACACGTTTACAAGGTAAACATTTAACTTTGTCATTGACATAAAACATGTTTTGGTGGGTGGTATACGCGCTTAGGTGCCCATCAACATGAAGAGTTTGTTGCTACATATTGAAAAAGAGCCCAAAATAGATTACTAAATTAGACTTTGTGTTGCCTCAACAGAGTCAGTGGGAAGGAATGAACAGCTCAGCTTTCTATATCTGGCTTTTGCTTTCCTTCTTCGTTCTTACTGAGGATGCTTCCTTTTTGGAAACCTCTTCGTCTACTGATGGATTCTATCGATATAGATTGGATAAAGCAGGAGAGAAAGTGAGTATTCATGGAACAACATCAATTGACTGACAAAGAGCAACATGGCCAAACAACGTGCTTGTTACAACGACAAAACTCAAAGTTTAAAAGTTCTCATGCTGTTACTCTGTTTTATAACAATTCGACCACGACTTTCCGACCGATGCTTAAGTTAATGTTTGATATAGAACTAAACCATGGTCCCTCGGATTACTGTGTAGATGTGAGGAAGAAGAGTATCAATAATGTAAAGATTGCTTATTTGAATGTTCGTTCAAGTGCAGAAATCACTTTGTTCTTGTTAAAGAAACGGTCACGCAAATAAATTCGATGTATTCACTATATCCGATTCATGGTTGGATGCCTCTGTTTCTGATTTGGAAATTTAAATCCCGGGCTACAGTATTTACAGGGTAGATCAACAACACAAGACCGGAGGAGGGGTTTGTGCCTACGTGTTACAGGGCTACAAGACCGAAGTATTTAGTGACTTATCTAACATTTCTGACTGTGGCTTCCATCAACTTTGGCTAAAATTTCATGTAAGAAAGTAAACAACCTCGTCCCCAGGGCCTGTTGCCATGTGGCAGCGCGAAAAGGCCCTGGCATCGGCTGGGGGGGGGGGGTGGTTCTGTGTTTTCATTGGTTGATCGCTTATCGTAAATATTTTTCGCAAATACAATTGATGCAAATTTCAGTCAAATTTCAGTTAATTTGGCTCATGACTCATATTCGACAATAGCTGATAGCTCACACGTGTCCGCGTTTATAATTTGATCTGTTCTTATACTTACACTTATACTTATGAGTAGCGATAATGGCGGATTCCAATAACGTTTGGTAAATTCAATGGCGAAAAACCGACTCTCCAGGATAGTACAAGGGAGGGGATTCCACTAACCGTGACAACCAACGTCCAATCTCTGTTTTACCGTGTCTGTCAAAGGTGCATGAGAGATTTGCAAACTCGACATGAAACATAGACAGTAAAAAACTAGCGCCACCTTTTTTGACCTACGGAAAGCATTCGATATCATTAACCATGACATTTTACTATTAAAATGAGGAAGGCAGGTATATCGGGGGTGGCTTTGCATTGGTTTGAAAGCTACCTCGCAGATCGTAAACAATATGTTTGCTGTAATGCATTTACCTCAGATGTGGTAAGCATGGAATATGGTGTGCCACAAGGATCAGTCCTTGGGCCAACACTATTTTCCATACATTATAACAGTGTTCTATCAGTAGTCAAACATTCCAACTGTATGCTGTTCGCAGATGATACGGAAATGCATTCATCGGACACCAACATCAGTCGTGCAGTTGAAAATGTTAACGAAGATTTAGTGTGTGTAGAGAAGTGGCTTGTAGAGAATGAAATGGTCGCGCATCCAGGAAAATCGAAAGTGATGAAGATCGGATCTCGTCCTGCCATGAAAAAACACTACAGACGTTGTTATTAATTAAAACCGTCACGAACTGAAAGAAGTTAACACATACAAATATCTTGGTGTGCACATAGACAGTCTATTGACATGGAATGATCACTTTTCACGCATACCGTAAGGTCTACCCGAAACTTTATTAAACAGAATATATTCCTTTCTGCCCAGACACGTTTTGTTAAGTATATACAAACTTACTATATAAGCCAATCCTTGACTATGGGTGTATAGTTTGCATGGACTGTACAAAACAGATCTCAGGTATGATTGAAAGGCTTCAGAACTAAGCTATGAGAACTATACTCAGCGTAGACAGGAGATCATGCTCGCAAGACATGCGTAACAAATTAGGCTTATTAACATTACAAAATCGCAGGCGTTTTCTGCGTTTTCAGTTAATTTTTAAAAGTGCAAATAATCATAATTGTCCGGAGCACTTAGTTTCATACCTACCTAGCCGTGCGAGCATGCACAATAAGCATTTTAGGGATAATACATTATTGCACTTACCTAAGGCAAAACCTGCCACAGGTCAAAGCACATTCCAGTACTCTGCAGCTAGAGATTAGAATAGTCTTCCAAACGAAATTAGGGAGATCGGTTCGCTAAACACTTTTAAGTGTGCTATATTTAAGTATCTTTTAAATTTAGATGTAGGCCATCGTTGTAGTATCATATAGGTGCTACCTATGTAAACCTCATATTCTAAATGTTGTAATATTTTAATTGTAATTAGTTTTAGTCCCAAAATTGTAATATTAACTGCACTTGTATTTATACCAGCGGTGACTATAGGTGTCAGCTGACACAATTTTCGCCGCTTAGATAAAGCTATTAAATCTTTGCTCGGAGTTTAATCAGTGCCGTCTTTCGAAAGTCGTCATGGTTCGGTATTCAGTAAAAGCAGCAATGACAGGATTTATTTAGATCACCGAGGACGATTCGAAAGTTGATATGCAGAAAGTGCGAGGTATTTCTTTTCAAGATGAGCGGCTTTTGACAAGAGCCAAAATATGCAAATTAGAATATACATTGAAACGAAGTGCGTGAGGCTGGGAGCAGTATATGCTCTCCAAATTAAATGGTAATTTGGAGAGCACATAGGTACGACAGCGCGAGTGAGTACGAGTTTGGAATTTTATATTGGTCAGTTCAGATAAAAAATAGTTGAGAAATTTAATGCCGTTAACGCGAGTATCACATTTCGAATTTAGTCAATTTTCAAATTCGAGGTTGTATATAATTATATATATTCATTTTCCAGTTTCAAAGCGAAAAATCTCAAAGAACAAAGAGTGTAGATAAACCTCTCGGAAACACCGTTAAAATGTGGTCCTCAATGACTAGATTTATAGTGGCAAATATTATATTTTAGTCACACAACTAAGATAACAAATGCAGAGTGACAAGGAAAATATAAACCGACCGAAAATATTTGTCAACAAAATGTAGCTGCGCAGAAAATCTTATGAGAGCTATATTTTAAGCATGTCGCTTTTCCTGATATAAAAATGTTCATATATCTACACCAAATAATAAAATATACGTGTAGAACTGAAAAGTTAGAATGCTTCATGCAGCCTTGTATTTCTCTGGCAAGCTTTGACGTCTTGTCAATTTCACCTTTGCCACTATATATATTTATGTGATTTCGACCTTTAGGAAAAACCTGACAGACTGCGGATTATAGTAAACTTTTCATATAACACAATTTTAAGTAGAATGACTAAACAATCTACAAATTAAACACTGTTCATTTATGAAGACTAAGTATAAAGAAAGTTATATTTACACTTAATTCGTGATTTGTTGTTTTGACGGCCGCGTATTCGTGCGACCAGACACGGCGTTAAAAATATCTATGAGTAAAGGTACGTCTGCTTCCAGATATTCTCAAAATCAAATTCCTTAACATTCTCGTAACTGTTGCCACACAACACTGAACCATCCAAACGTTTGCAAAGACGTTTGCGGGCTGATTTCATCTCATCTGCGATGGATGACTTAAAGATGGTGTCAGATGAAAGCACACAAATTGTTTTCTTCTAAATTTCGGTCAACAAAAACCCGTGAATTTCAGGAAGCTGATTCATGTTTGCCTCTTCCTGTAATTTTGGTAGAAGAAACTGCACGGGAGCTTCTGCTGTTGTTACTTCTTGAACTTCTTATAAGCAGCTTGGATTGGAAAGTTAGCTTCTTAATTACCGCAATACCTGACTTCACTAGTTTAGTGGCTTGAGCTGGTCGTTTTGATGGCTGCTTATGGACGATGAAGTGATTTCTATGTAACAAGTATTCAAAACACTTTACCTGAAGTGGTTCTAGACAATATGAAGAGAAGTTGCAACTATTGAATGCTAACTGAAGTCGACGAAGCAGTCAATTTCCTCCTCGAAGGTACCAAATGTATTATAATTTATTACACCCAGAATTTCTGGGTATAAAAACCAGAGCCCTCCATACGAAAGAGTTGGGACATCTATTGTTTACGGATTTCTCAAAGCTGATTGCACAATTTCGGTCACATGGGCGATTTCCGCCATTATGGATCCTATAAAACACTGGATATATATTAGGATTTCAGATGCATGGTGTTTTGTAGCTATAGTGCGTTAATTTGGTTGTAGTAATCGAAGTGAAGATGGCTACAAGATGTACAGAATACCTTCTGGTAAACAGGGACGTCGAAAGAAGGAAAAAATGGCTGTGCGCAACTCAAGAGGGAAAATTTGACCCAAAGGCTGCTCGACTTTGCGAGGCAACAAACATTTCTTTGTTTTGATTTTGTTCGATGATTAGCATAATATTAATATTCATATATAGATTCGTGCACATAATCTGTTTATTAACGAGTATAAAAACCATGCAGTGTTAGTATAGATTTTATAAAATAGAAGAGTATTAAAAATATATATTTGATTTCATCCTATCAATTTATAAACGCATTGTTCCCTTGTTAATTTGTGACTTTGTATTCTCTAAACTCTAATATATAAAAGGGTTCACTTCGAAACGAGTCAATTTGAACCAAAAGTGGCCAGTAAATTAAAACCCAACGCTATCCCTACTCTCTTTTCTCATCGGAAGCCAGTTGTTCGAAGAAAGAATCCAGCTAAGAGAACAGTGCCGATCGCGAAACGGCTGGCACTGAGTAAACAATGCTGTTCCAAAAATTCATTCATATGAACCTCAAATCTAAATGATTATATATTTTAACTCCTAACCTAAACTTAGTTCACTTTTTTTCAGACAATCTTCAGAGTATGAGTAGTCAGAATAAGGATGGGGGTGACAGTGTCGATTCTCAACTGCATGACACAATTCCAGTTAATGACGGCAACGTGAGTGAGTGAGTGAGTGAGTGAGTGAGTGAGTGAGTGAGTGAGTGAGTGAGTGAGTGAGTGAGTGAGTGAGTGAGTGAGTGAGTGAGGGAGGGAGGGAGGGAGGGAGGGAGGGAGGGAGGGAGGGAGCGAGCGAGCGAGCGAGTGAGTGAGTGAGTGAGTGAGTGAGTGAGTGTGAGTGAGTGAGAGAGACAACTTTATTTCAATACGGTAATTTCATCAATTTACATAAATAATTGTTTTTCATGAAAGCCGTAAAAAAGTAGTAAAAATAACTTAAACCTAAAATACATTTAACTAAATCTATAATTACAAATAATATTATTAAACGCTTTTATAGTATTTACATTTCTAACTTCTGATGGTAGACTGTTCCATAAGAGGGCTCCATTATATGTTAGACTGCGTTTTAAATAATCAGAATAAGGTTGCGGTATTTTAACATTTATATCAGCACAGCGTAAATTGTAATTATGACTTTCGCTTACTGATACAAACATTTATCGCAAATAGTCCGAAGCAGTGCCGTTCATTATTTTGTACATTAAGGTACATTTTTGACTTTTCCTTCTGGACTCAAGATCACACCAACCAAGTGAAGATAAAATTTCGGTTGACCTGATCTCATATCCAGATCGGGAAATTATTCGAGCAGCACGATTTTGTAATTTTTGGAGTTTGTTCCTCAAAACAACCCCACAGTTCCCCCATAAGGTACTACAGTAATCAAAATGTGGTAACACAAGTGCCTTATACAAAGAAACCATTTGAGGAACTGTTAACATTGGTCGTAAATTTCGTAACATACGAAGACCTTTGAGTACTTTTGGTACAATGATATCATTTATGTGATCCTCCCAACTGAGTTTTTCATCGATTATAACTCCAAGTAATTTAGCCTTAGAGACACGTTTTACAATTTCTTTATCAATTTTAATATTTGGATTAGTCACTAGTTGTTTTAACCTATAATTAGAAGCTATGACCATAAACTCAGATTTAGTTGCATTCACTGATAGCTTATTAGCACAGAGCCATAAATTTAAATTCTCTATATCTTTGTTGAGTAAATTTTCAAGTTCTACTATAGTTTCGGCTGTTGCCGTAATTTGTGTATCATCAGCATACATACCTGGAGCAGTAAATTCTGAACAGTTGGGTAGATCATTTACATATAACAAAAACAAAAGAGGGCCTAAAGTAGATCCTTGTGGAACACCTGATGACACAGGTCTACAGTGGGATAATGTATTGTTTACCATACAACACTGATCTAGTAGAGAGATAAGAGGAAAACCATTCAAAAGGTTTCCCTTTCACTCCATAAAGATCCAATTTTTTTAAAAGAATTGCATGGTTAACAGTATCAAATGCCTTACTTAGGTCAACAAGAACAACCCCATTCATATATCCATTGTCCATATTTTTAAACCAGTTTTCAGTTGCTTGCAGTAAAGCAGTTAAGGTTGAATGATTTGACCGGAAACCAGATTGAAACTTGGTCAAAATACTATTGTTACGACGATATCAAGTGTCGTTCCCCAACTTGACGAGCTCCGTAGTACTATACTTCCAAACGCTCTTGAATTGCCACACTGCTAGCAACTTGTAACCCAAGATAGACGCGACCAATATTTCCTTATATTCTTTATTTATCAAACTATTACAGTGGCGTGTATGTGTCTAAGCAGGGTCCATCATCAAGCCACAACCAGGTAGAAATACAATGGATGAGTGAGGTTGAAAAACTATAGTTCGCCCTACTCGCTCGCGAAGGTCTTCTCCCCTAATTTACAGTTTACACCCTTTTTTAATAACATATTATGCTAATTTCCTAAATGCATACTGCATGCTAATTTGGCCACTACATACCGGCCCCTAATTGTAACCTAAGACAATTAATTCATAACTTATTACTGGCCAAATATATAAATATACAAATCCTATTTAAAATCATAATATACTTATTACTAGTCTATATTTTTGTATTTGTTCTTTCTTTAAAATGTCAATATTAAATACTAAATGTCCCTAACTTATACTAAGAGTCAAATTTCAATATCAGCTTCTAATAAAAGGCAAAGCTTTGTTACTGGCCTTTCAAGTATGGCAGTCATTGTCTTCACTTTAACACTTCGAACCAATCCAACTTTATCAGGAAACACATCCACAATTCTACCCATTCGCCAAGAATTTCGAGGAGCATTCTGGTCCACAATTAAAACGACGTCTCCAACTTGGAAGTTTCTCTTGGGTTGTAACCATTTCTGGGGCTCTTGAAGAAGAGGAAGGTATTCCCGTATCCAGCGGTTCCAAAAAATGTCCGCCAGATACTGAACCTGACGCCAGCGACGTCTGGCATAAATATCTTCTTTACTGAATAGCCCCGGTGGTAACGTCATATTGGTCTTGAGCAGTAGTAAATGGTTTGGGGTCAACGCTTCTAAATCCTTTGGATCACTTGATACTTTAGTGATAGGCCTGCCATTAATGATCATCTCAACCTCGCATAAAAGTGTCTGCAAGGATTCGTCATTTAACGGTTGTTCCTTTAACAGGTTACATAAAATCTTGCGTATGGTCCAGATTTGACGTTCCCAAACTCCACCGTGGTGCGAGGCTGTAGGAGGATTGAAGTTCCAGTCGATGTTTTTCTGTAACATTGCCTCTCTAATCTTAGACTGATTCCAAAGGTGGATGTAATTCTTCAGCTCTCATTCTGCTCCAACCAAATTTGTTCCGTTGTTCGAGCGAATAAATCTCACTTGGCCTCTTCGTGCAATAAACCAACGCAACGTGTTAATAAACAAGTCCGTACCCAAAGAGAAAGCAACCTTGATGTGTATTGCACGGATAGCCAAGCAAGTAAACACCACACCGTAGCGCTTAGTCAGACTTCTACCTCGTTTGACTTCAATGGGTCAAAAAAGATCTACACCAACACGTGTGAATGGTGGCTCATCTGGAGTTAATCGATCAGCTGGTAATTCTGCCATCTTTTGCTCCCCCATTTTACCACGGTGTCGTTTACACTTTACACATTTTCCAATAACTTCTCTAACAGCAGAATTTCCCTTTATGATCCAGTATCTTTGCTGCAGACTGGACAAAACATGATTCGTTCCAGAATGTCCGACTGTTTCATGCTCTTCTTGAATGATGAGCTTGGATACGTGGGAAATTCTTGGTAAGATAATAGGATGTTTTGCATCTTCGGATACGAATGCCCGACTCAGACGCCCTCCGACCTTTAATAAACCATCTTCTAAGCGTGGATCTAATCTGTACAAAGGACTATTTCTCCTTGCAGCAACTCGTTTTCTGCTTCCAGATGACTTATTTCCTTCTTGAGACGTTTCTAGGTACAGGACTTCGTTCAAAAAGAACTGACGTTGAGTAAAACGTAAAAGAGCTTCTTCTGATTCTTTCAGATCTTTCAGCGTTAAAACATTCTCCTGTTGGTCTCCCACTGGCTGATGTTGGCTGGTAACGACTTTAGCCATTTCTCGTGTCTTCGTTTCGCTACGTGATTCCCTACGCAGAGTGCACCGTTGCCAAAGTATTTTCTTAAACTTTAAGATCCATGCGGTACATTTCTTGAGTTCATGCCAACTTGAAAAGTACATTATAAACTTGTTGACTGTAACGATAGACTCATCAAGCAACACAGCATTCAAGGTGACCTCTGCCTTCACTTCTGGATCATCTTTTGGAATCGTTTGACAGTTCAGTGACTTGGTGGGCCATTCTCCTACTGGTTTCCATTGAAATTCTGGTCCATTTAGCCATCTCTCCCTCTCCTTGCAAGATTGCATCCATTTTCCTCGCGAAGCATCATCAGCCGGGTTCAGTTGGGTGGGCACATATCTCCACTGAGTTGGATTTGATCCGTCCCGAATTATAGTGACGCGATTGGCTACAAACGTGTGGAATCTTGTCGTCTCATTGTTGATGTACCGTAACACGGACATACTATCAGTCCAATAAACAACTTCATCCACTTGAATGTCAATTTCTCGACGCAGCATCTCGTTCACTTCCAAGGAGACACTTGCTGCGGTGAGTCCCATCCTTGGGATCGATGTTTGTTTCAATGGAGCAACTCGTGACTTTCCCATTAAAAATGAGCAATGTATCTTTCCTTCATCATTGATGAACCGAAGATAGGCCACTACCCCATATCCAGATTCACTTGCATCAGCGAAATAATGGATCTGTGTAGATTTTATTTCTCTAAAATCTTTTGGTTTAAAACAACGCTCGACCGTAACTTCAGGCAAACTCTGGAGTTCTGACAGCCATCTGCGCCAGGATACCAAATATCTTTCAGGAATTAAATCATCCCAACCATATTTCAGACGACATAATTCCTGCAACAGAATCTTCGCGTGAAGAATGAACGGGGCTACAACCCCTAAGGGATCGTAAACCGAACTAACAACTGCGAGAATTCCTCTTCTCGTTAGTGGGCGATCTTTGACAGCTGAATTGAACTTAAACTTGTCCGTCTGGACACACCATTCCATGCTAAGTGCTCTTTCAACAGGTAAGTCGTCTTTCTTGAGGTCCAAGTCCTTTACGTCTTTCGATCTTTCACTCCTCGGAATGGACTCTAATACAGCACGACAGTTACTGGTCCATTTTGTCAAATGAAAGCCACCGGTGGCACACGCTTCATTTAGATTTTTTGCCAAATCAATAGCTTTATCCGTGGTGGCAACCGATTTCAAACAGTCATCTACATAGAAATTCTTCTTGATAGTGTTGATAACTTCGCTGTCGAACTTGTCCATCTGATCCTCAATTATTTTCTGCAGTGCATAGTTTGCACAACTTGGCGACGAAACAGCTCCAAAAATGTGAACGGTCATCTGGTACTCTTCTAACTCTTGACTTATATCTCCATTCGGTCACCAAAGGAATCTAAGAACATCATAATCGTCGGGTGGAACTCTGACCTGATAAAACATAGCTTCGACATCGGCCATGAGGGCCACTGACTCTTGGCGGAATCGAGTGAGAACTCCAATCAAATTGCTGGTCAGGTTAGGTCCGGGTAATAACCGATCGTTCAACGATACTCCCATGAATCACGCCGAACAATCAAACACCACACGCACTTTATCAGGCTTACGTGGATGGTAAACTGCGTGATGCGGAATATACCATAACTTTCCATCTCCACGGTGTAGCTGATCTTGCGGGACCTTTCTGGCATAACCTTTCTCTAAAACGTCCTCCATAAATTTGGTGTAATCTTTTAGAAGCTTGGGATTTCTTTCTAACCTCCTCTGTATTTGTTGAGCCCGAAGCTTGGCTTGTGGTCTGTTATTAGGTAAACGTACTGTTGGACTTCTGAATGGTAGGGCTATTTCATAATGTCCGTCTTTACTCTGCACCGTACTTGATACCAATTTCATGAATCGATGATCATCAACGGAATTCTCCGGTTTATCTTCTACTATTCGTTCGTTGAAATCATGGTTAAACTGACTCACCAACTGCTGTTGTAACTGGGCGTCTGACATAACACTAATACGATTCACCAGGACGTCAGATTCACCATCACTTAGCGAAGGTCGTGATTGCTTCTTTACCCTGTTGACAGCCCAACCAAGAGCAGTTTTAACAGCATACGGTCCATCATCCTCACTGTTGATTATCTGCCAAGGTTCCATCGCTTCAACACAGTTGTTACCAATTAACAACTCAACTTCTGCGTCAAGAGACGGAAGACGAACATCTTGCAAATATGGCCAACGTTGGATATCTCTCTGTTGAACAATGTCGTCCGTGGTGACTGGCATTTCCTTCTGAGTAAACACGGTAGGGAGTTCAATCACCTGATCACCTTCCAAACTGGCTACTTCTAATCCACGTACAATGTAGGTATCAACAACTCGTACTTGGCCCATAGTGCGCAGCGAAATTTCGGATTTTCTTCCTTCTACATGCAGTTTCCTCATCAACTCTTCAGTACAAAACGTGGCTGAACTCCCATTATCAAGAAAGACATACGTTTGGATACACTCATCACTGTTCGTTATCTTGACTTGCACAGGAAGGATAGCCATCGTTCCGTCGAAGTTGCTGGCCCCATTAAATCCACAAGTCCCTTTACTATTAGGAGCATCATCGTTGGCTTGGGACTTGTCATCGTCACCTTTGGTCTAGTTCTCTTCATTTTTCTTTCTGTGGCTGTGTAACACCGAAGGGTGGGACTGCTCACAAACTTTACAACTACTTTTCTTCTTGCAATCCTTCTTTATATGTCCAGTTCCCAAGCAACCAAAGCAAATTCCTCTAGGTCGAAGAAATCTGAACTTTTCTTCAAACGATTTATTACTGAGATGCTTACAAACCTCTAAGGAATGTTCCCCTTTGCAATACATGCATGGTTTCATAAATGCGTTGTACGGACTCGATGTAAACGTAGATGCATCCTCAGTGAATACCTCGATTTCTTCACCCTGAGATGGATCTTTATAACGATTACCTTTCGTAGACTGCAAATTGTACTTGGTATTAGAATTATCTCCGTCGGCAGCAACTCCCACCTGCGTAGAGAAATTACGCTTGAACTTCAAATATTCTCGTTATTCTCTTTCTCTCACTCTCTCTGGACTTCACGTCGTCAGAAATATCACCAAACAGAGGGTTGTTGAGGATCTCAGCTTGTTCTTCTGTAAATGCTGCCACATCACTGAACTTGATCTTTCTTCCATGCTTCTTCTGAATACTGTGAGCAATGTCTCTCCACCTTGCCCAAAGTTTAAACGGAAGCTATGAAACGATCATCTTCATGGTCTTTGAGTGTTCCATTTCATTCGTGTACTGTAAGTCATTCATGGTGTTGGTACACTCGGTCAGGAAGAGTGAGTACTGGTTAAGAGCGGAACCATCTTCATTTGGAATATGTGGCCAGTTTAACGCCTTGTTCATGTAGGCAGCGGTGACTTTGTGTGGATTTCCAAATCGTTTATCCAGTAAGTCCTTCGCCTTTTGATACCCTTCACCTGAACCAAGATGCATACAACTACGGACTAACGTGTTAGGCTCGCCACTGGTAAATTGTTCCAGGAAATATATTCTGTCTTTATTGCTGGTAGTCTTCTCTTCGATACCTTGCTCAAACGCCCTTATGAACACATTGTACTGTAGTGGATTGCCGTCAAATACGTTTATCTTTCGTGGGGGAAGGGTTGACTTCATTTGTTGATCGATTAATTTCATAGTTATTTCATTCTGCTGTTGCATTAACCTTTGGAAGGCTTGTTCGGAAGTCGATATCGGTCCACCGAATTTATTTCTCTAGAAAGGCCATCGTCTTCATCATACCTTTGTGATAAATTACCCTTCGACTTCGAATGTTCGAATGTTCGTTGCTTCCTAAGCGATGCTTGAATACTTGGACGATTCATACTGTGTTCTTGTTGACGCTCAAACGATAGGTCTGGCAGGATAATGTTCCTTCCCTCTTGTGTATTCCCCTTAACATTGGAATTCACTTCGTTTGACGTTGCTGACACCTCACGCGAAGCACCGGTTCTTTTCTCTTTGAAGTACCGATTCATGCCGTCTCTATACGTTTGTTCTTCATCATCACCATCTTCAAACTGCTCATATACTTTCACCTTAGCATTCACCACGGCCATTTCTGATTGCACGTAAAATTCTTCTTTCATTTGACGAACGCGTTGCTCTTCATTTTCTAACGCCTGTTTCTGCTTTAGCATGGCGGCCTGTGCCATTAACTCAGCCTTTCTCGCTTCTTCCTTTATTCTTGCTGATGAAACAGAAGTAGCTTGTGTTACTTTACTTTTTGAAGTGAACGATTTCTTCGTCCGGCATCGAGACGTTTTTCTTGTACCGACTTGAGACACGCTATCATTCGGACTTATTGCCATATCAATAAGACGTTGATCGAGACGTTGTTCAGCCTTGCGTATCCATTGTTCTATATTATTTCTAAACGCTTGATGTTTATCGTTCTTCGGCCCAAACCAATTGCGAATGTCTGGTTCTAACAGCTCTCCTGACAGTTCTAGGCAATATTCGTTATGGGCTTCTACAAATTTGGTGTAAATATCATCCCATTCGAGTGCCTTTTCCTTCACTAACTCAAGGTTTTCGTTCTCAAACAATGAGCGTAATATATTCGACTTCACAGTTAATTGACTGGACAAGGCTTTTCTTTTACCTTTCAGTTGAGCTAATCCCCACTCCTTTCCTTTCTCTGTCATCGTTCTCAACCGTGAGCGAGATACAGGCCAAGTATCGGCTTCAACGCTATGCTCTCCTCTCTCTTTCTCTACCACTTGACCAACAACTTCGCTAGCAAGACTCATACTTTCATTTCGCTAAACTTGCTTAAATTAAGTTATAACCAGGCTAGCGGAACATGTGAGTAAACAACGTTCATTGGTAAACATACCTGGACTCTTGAAGCTTTGCGACGAGAGTTTTTCAACTAATGTTACGACGATATCAGGTGTCGTTCCCCAACTTGACGAGCTCCGTAGTACTATACTTCCAAACGCTCTTGAATTGCCACACTGCTAGCAACTTGTAACCCAAGATAGACGCAACCAATATTTCCTTATATTCTTTATTTATCAAACTATTACAGTGGCGTGTATCTGTCTAAGCAGGGTCCATCATCAAGCCACAACCAGGTAGAAATACAATGGATGAGTGAGGTTGAAAAACTATAGTTCGTCCTACTCGCTCGCGAAGGTCTTCTCCCCTAATTTACAGTTTACACCCTTTCTTAATAACATATTATGCTAATTTCCTAAATGCATACTGCATGCTAATTTGGCCACTACAACTATTTTCAGTTAAATACAAGTAAAGTTGATCAAAAACAATTTTTTCGAATACTTTGGTTAAAATTGGCAATACAGAAATATGTCTATAATTGTTGGGATCATTTCTGGCATTTCTCTTATAGATTGGAAAGACTTTTGCAGTCTTCCAACTATCAGGGAAAGTCCCTTTAGTCAAAGATCTATTAAAAATAGAGCAGAGTGGATCGCTTATTACCGCTGAAGCATCTTTTAGTACTCTGGCAGAAATACCATCTATACCACTGGTTTTCGACACAGACAATTTGGACAACAAAGAATCAACTGTTGATCTAGAGATTGTAGTAAATTGAAACTGGGAAGTGGAGGGTTCGACTTTTGATTCAGGTAATATAGTTGTAGATTGCACACTCTCGCTAACCTTATGACCTACTGTTGAAAAGTGTTCATTAAATGCATTAGAAATATGGTACGGTTCAGTAAGTACAGATTCATCAACCTTTACCTCTGTTATACCTGTAATCTTAGATTTTCTACTGAGAAGCAAATTAATTGCTTTCCATGTACGACGTGTATCCGTTTTCTCATTACTGACCTCAGCCGAAACATAATCCTTCTTAGCATTTTTAATAGCAACATTAACTCTATTTCTAGCCTCTTTGTATGCTTCAAATAAAGTAATTGAATCATATTTGAGAGATTGTCGTCTTAAATAATCTCTGATACATAAGCTTCTTTATAGAAGGAGTGAGCCAGGGGGAGGGCTTATTTCTAACTCTCCTTTTTCTCATAGGAGCATGTATATCAAGAACCTCCAAAAATATATTTTCCCAGGTGTACACCATGTCATCAGGATCATCACTTACATATAACAAGTCCCATGGGGCATTTTTTAGATCGTGAATAAATAAAGATGGATCATAATTTTTCATATTACGACTTTCGATGTACTTTGGGTTGCTCTTAATAGTTGGAAATTTCCTTACTCCATAAATTAGATAGTGATCACTAATGCAATTTCGATAACACCTGAAGCCGAAATATTTTGCGGTTCATTTGTTATCAAGTGATCTATCAAAGTTTTTGAATGCTTTGTAACTCGTGTATACTCCTCGGCTTGATAAGCCTCGTAAAGAAACTGTAAAGGAGGTGATGCAGTAGTCCTAGCGTCTAATGCTAAATTACAATTAACATCACCTACCATTAAAGTTTCCTTACCCTCAGAGTCAACAGTTTTTAGAAAATTTTCAAAATCTACAAGAAGATCAAGTTTAGAATCAGGAGGTTTGTACCAAGTGGATATGATAAACGACTTAACTTTTGGTTTAGTAATCTCAATTGCTATCATTTCTAAATTCGTTTAACATAATTTAAAACCGTTTAACATAATTTATGTTTTCACAGATATATAGTAACACACCGCCCCCATTTATATTACGATCTTTTGCCTTCCTCGTTTATATCTAATAATACCCTGCTCTCCGATCCCAAAACATTGCAAACAAGTTTTGCAAATATTTTTCTAACATTGGCCCGGATCTTGCAAGTAAAATTCCCGAGACTTCAAACTCTTTTCTCTCTTTTTTAAATTCAAATAATGAAGAGTCTATTTCACTTCATCCAACAAATGCAAATGAGCTCTTAGAAATCTGTAACTCTTTTAAGACAGCTAAAGCTCCTGGTTATGATAATCTATCCATGTATGTAATCAAAAAGTCCTTTGACCTTATAGTAGAACCTCTTGTTAATGTTATAAATCTCTCTTTGTCTAAAGGGGTCTTTCCAGACAAACTCAAGTTTGCTAAGATTATACCAATTTTTAAAACTGGAAATCATAGTTTCTTTACAAACTATAGACCTATATCTCTCTTGACAAACTTTTCAAAATTATTTGAAAAAGTAATGCAAAACAGGTTAACATTATTCATTGAGCGATGTGAAATTTTGTATAGATTTCAGTTTGGTTTTCGCAGTAACCATTCTACCATGCATTCACTTGTTTCTTTGACAAATAACATTGCCACGGCCATTGATCGGAACCAGATAGCTGCTGGAGTGTTCATTGACCTTTCAAAGGCTTTTGATACTTTAGATCATGAAATATTATTTACTAAATTACAACATTATGGTATCCGAGGCGTTGCCCTTCAATGGATCAAAAGCTATTTCTGCAATCGCGAACAATTTGTCCAATATAATCAAACCTGTTCCTCTATGGAAAAATTAAAATGTGGAGTACCGCAAGGTTCTTTTTTAGGCCCATTATTTTTTATTTTATATATAAATGACCTGCCGAATGCACTAGAGCTGTCAGAATCTTATCTTTTTGCTGATGACACTAGTATATATTATTCAAATTCAGATGTCAAGCAGCTTGAGTTTGTCTTGAACAGTGAACTTCAGAAGCTCGATATCTGGATGAAGTCAAATAAGTTGTCTGTGAACATCAGTAAAACAAATTATATAATTTTTCGACCGAGACAAAAGAAAATCAATTTAACTCTATCTATTCAATACAACAATCAAATAATCACCCAAAAACAATACATAAAATTCTTAGGAGTATATATAGACGAACATTTGTCTTGGAAGGAACATATTAATTATATTTGCAATAAAATCGCCAAATCCGTTGGAATAATTTACCGATCGCGATATCTATTGTCATCTGCAACAAGATTATCCTTATACTATACACTTATATATCCCTATCTCACTTATTGTAATATAGTATGGTCTTCCACTTATGTAACTAACCTAAATAGAATTTTTCTTTTACAAAAACGAGTTGTACGTATTCTTACAAATTCTGAATACCGTGCACATTCTGTTCCACTTTTTAAACAACTTAAAATATTGGATATATTTAAGTTAAATTCATTTCATATTGGCAAGTTTATGTTTTTATATCATCATTGTATGTTGCCTACATGCTTTAATGAATTGTTTATAACAAATAATCAAATACATGGTTATAACACCAGATCTGCTGGTGACTATAGATCTCATGCTTGTCGAACTAATATAAAGCAGTTCACCATTTTATACTCAGGACCGAATATTTGGAATTCTTTACCTGTGAATATAACTGTTATAAACACAATATCTTCTTTCAAGACGCAATTTCGTAATTTTTTGCTTAACGAATAACTATGTTATGCGGCTGGCTCTGATGCTATGACCATGTTTATCGAATATCTAGTAACAATATAAAAAATTCTTGGAAAATGGAAAATCTATTATGTAATTTTGTAAATTTTCTCTTTCAATTTCATTATGTTTGTAAATATTTACTTTAATAATTCTGCCTGAATCTATATTGATAAATTAAATATTCAACTTTCAATTTTTTAGATGGGGTGGCCTCTTTACACAAGCTCTAAGCTTCTTGAGGTCTCCCCGCCGACTTTATTGAACATTTTGTAAATAACTATTATTATTTTTTTTTGGCAAATAAACCAATCAATCAATCAATCAGAAAATTTTCAAAATCTACAAGAAGATCAAGTTTAGAATCAGGAGGTTTGTACCAAGTGGATATGATAAACGACTTAACTTTTGGTTTAGTAATCTCAATTGCTATCATTTCTAAATTCGGTACCAAATCTTTCCGTTTAACATAATTTATGTTTTCACAGATATATAGTAACACACCGCCCCCATTTATATTACGATCTTTTCTTTCGATAGAATAACCATTGACTCTGACGAGACCATCATTAATTGTGGAATCAAGTTTGGTTTCATTTAGAGCCAGAACATCAAATTTATAATCAGTCAATAACATCCTTAGCTGATCAAGGTGTGTTAATAAACCATTAATGTTTAGAAGGCCTAATTTAAACCCTTTTGGTAGAAACGTTTCTGGGTTAGATAAATTAGGAGCATTATTAGATGAATGTAACACACTAGTATTTAAAGAATTATAGCAGTCAATATGGGCTACCTCGTTAGTAACAGAACACCATCAATGCAACTTTACAATAGCACTAGTTAGATTATTAGCAAATATGGCTACCCCTTTGCTATTTAAGTGAAGTTTTCCTGCATTTAAGCAAGATTCATCAATGTTGTTATGCTTAATCAATAGTTTTCCAGCTTGATTACTATAACGTTTTAAAATCTTATTTGTTTCACAAACCTTTCTAGATAGTTCCTCTGAGTCTGTTCTCAGTGTCAACTCAGAAAGAGAAACGGTGGTATGTTGATGATTATCCTCTAGATGTCTTGAGAGGTCAATAATCTGATCGGCAACAGCTTGTGGTGAACTGTCTCTAAGATCGTTTGTTCCTACGTGAAGAACGTCATTGACTGGTTTGTCAACTTTCTCAAGAGATGGTATGACATGATGATACATGTCTTTCACACGGGCTCCTACGAAGGGTTGTACGATGACCTTAGATTCTGTTGATTTATTCAACTTCCAGTTAGTCAATCTCTTTATGATAGAGTCTCCTAATATCAGAGTATTAGTAGCTTTCTTCGCTTCTTTGCCGGTAGATTTTGATCTTTTATCAGGGTCAGTGCCAACGGGATTTGATGTTTGTTCAGGTGGAGAGGTGTGTGAAGACATACCATCAGGTTTCGTAGTCCCTCTGGAATTTGTATTTCTCTTCTTTTTCCTCTTCTCTCTCTCATTCTTTCCCTTGACAACTGTAAACGGTATGGCGTCTTGTTCCGCATCATCAACCAAATTCTCGTTAGAACCTGAAGGCAAAGCTGTATTTGATTTTAATTGTCTATCATCATGCAAAAGCCGAATTACAGTCAGAAGACTTGCTTTTTCTTTCTCCAATTTATCCACTTTCTCAACAAGACTGTTATTGGTCATTGATAAATCTGCCACTTGCCTTTTCAATGATATTATCTCCTCAACTGAACAGAGCTCGCTTGATGGAATTTGCATATTTACCTTCGAGATAATCATTTTAACCACACCTTTCAGTTCAATGAAATTTTTCTTTAAACATGGAGCGAGCGCATAAAAGGGAGTCCCCCCCGGCTACGCACTGACAGTTCGAAATGTCAACAGTCAAGTCAACAACGAGTCAGTGAGCTGGTGAAGTTTTGAGGATTATCTTTTATTTATAACCTTTTTACCTTTCAATTACCCATGTAAATTGTAAAGAGAAACATAAGAGTCTTAGATAAAAACATTTCTGAAGTGATTAAATTTGTTTGGGCAATGAATTTGTAAAATATTTATGACCTTGCTTTCAAACGATGTTTGAAGGTCACGTATGGCTGCTTTGTCTTTCGCCGTTTTTTAAAATAGAGTTCCACATAAAAGACAAGACTTTGATATTTAACTAAAACAGACCATTTAAACGAAGACAATAAATAGTTTATTATATTAATTTTGCAAGTCAATATATCACAAATTGAGAACTTTTTAGTAGTCATTTGTCTGGCTTTCCACACAACATGTACTGCCGGTAGTGCAAAAACAAAGTTGTCGTCATTGGAAAGTGAGATGATCTTCAGACATCAGTGTGAAGATATTCATTATCAACATTCTTGGTGTATATAAAAGGGTCTTATAATACAAGGACGGAAGATATGAATGAATAAATAAATAAAGAATACCATTACGATTTGACCCCCGTGGGAGTGTGTAATTGAGCCTGCATTAATTGATGTGGGCGGCATTCATGGTACGCACGCGTATTACTCAATTTATGACGTTGCCACGGGAGACCGATTCTGAACGGCACTTGGATTTTATATTTGGATACAAAAACAACGTATCCTTTTATAGCTTCGCGAAAGGTCTGTTTGTCTGAATAGAAATGGATTTTGATATTGGAAGTTCTGTCGAAGCTGTAGATAGTTGTGGAATTTGGTGTGGTGGAATCGTTGCAGAAAGAAATGTCGATGGTGCTTTTCTTGTCAAGTTTGATGGCTACAGTCATCGCTACGATCGTGTGATTGATAACCAGTTTGAAATAAGGGCACCCACACCATCGGCAATCAGTCCGTTAAAACGAAAACGGAACCAAGACCATAAGGTATTTAAACCATGCATAAATTTTGATCTGTTTGTGTTAGTTCAAATCTTTTTAGTTTACGAATAGACAATTTGACCATTTATAAGCTTCATACACGTGTCGTTCATTCTGATTTATAGTTACTTAAGGCAAAAAGCATTATGCGTCGTTTGGAGAACGGTGATACTGTTTGGTTTAAACGTGACGAGGATGGTTCTGCCATTGTAGTGAAAGCTTCAGTGTGTATCATTGATCATTTTATGATGCAGTTGCAGATCGAGGTATGTGTTAGAATCAGACAAAAATTTCCATTATATATAGCAAGTTTCCAATGCGATAAGTTGTACGAAGACTACAGTAATCTTGTGTAGTTATATAAGCCACAGATTCATGATATGTGCATGAGCAGGCCTTAAAGCACAACTTATTCATCTTATAATTATGCTTAGGAATCTCACCTGGTCAGTCCAACATAGCACACTGAAAAACCCATCCCTGTAGAGGCTGGCCTTGACTGGAATGGGTTAAAATAACGAAGTGACTATGACCAACAGCCGGTCACAGTTATGAAAAAACTAAATGATTGGCAGTCTCGACCCAGGCTATTATATTTGTTCCTCTGTGACTGGCAAGGTGCAATAAACCTAAAACCAAAATACTGATCCTATAAACAGGCTATCACTTGCTCTAACTCTACTTTTTACTCTAAAAAACAAGATAAATCTTGGGAAAAACAAATTGACATGGTGAAAACTAAACAAGCCTTATTGCTGTGAGGTTAAGGAGTTTTAACCAGCACGATTTGCATTAGAGAGCCAGTTGCTAACAGGAATACAAGCTCTAGGAAAGAAACATATCCATGCATTGAAAATTGCAGTCAAATGCTGATCAAATGTTATATGGCTGGGAATCTACACTGTACAACAATAAGTTTTTTTCATGGTTGAATTAAAAGATGAATGTGTAGTCTAGTGGTAAACAATGTGTGTTTCAAAGCAAATCACCCAGGTTTGACATTCTGAGTCCAACATAGTTCCTTTTACTTTTAGGTGTGCCTTTATTTTTTTCCTCTAAGCTTTTCTTGTTTTAGGAATTTAGGGTTAGGTTAGAATGCATTAGTTTTATGGCTAGGGCTAATATTTTATCTTTGTTTAAGATTATTGTGAGGATTTGAGCCTTATAAAATAGACTGCCAGTTGCGGTGAAGCGAATGGACCCTGGGACAAGACTACCAGTCATTTGCCGGTCATATAGTCACTTCATTAAAAGACCCTGGGACATGACTGCTGGTCATTAAGTTTTTTCATAACCGATCCCTAGGGAAACCATATTGTTTTCCCAAGGCCAAGAGTGTCATCATTTACCAAACAAATGCTTATTTTGCCCCTGTTGAACTGCCAAACCTTCACAAGATCTCAGATCATTGATAATTTGCTATTAGTATAGGTAATAGCATGGTTCAAAGACTATCAAAATTGCACGAGTCCAAAGGATGAGTGCTATTTGAGGTCTTTGAAAAACTCACGAGTGTGTGTTTTTTTCAAATTGCACAAGAAATCATGCTATTACTGTACTTATTAATAATATACATGAAAAAATTTAACATGAAGAGCTTTTTTTCTAGTCAAAAATGATTTTTGTACAAATTTAAAAAAAATAAAAATTTGCACTGTATGTCCTTTTTTTTCCTGCACTGTATTTTACTCAAGACTGCACTGCTCTCAGCCAATGAGAATTGAGAAATTTTTTCATGTATATTAAAACCCAGCTGGATAACAATCTAATTTATTTCTTGTATTTTTTTTTCAGTTACCTGATGGAGAAAAGCAGCTTATTTCTGCATTTGCTCTATGTGATCCTCCAACCCCTGAACTGAAAAAACCTAACCGGAATCAGGAAAGGCCGCAGAATCGGGTCAAGCCAAGATCAACCAATGAAATGCAGCCTGAAGTTACACCTTCAGTAAACGAAGATACACCACTCGAAACCTCATTTGTTGAGTATCACATGGAAGCAATCCCTCACCTATTTGTCTTACGGCCTACAGATGGCCTCAAGCTTCAGATAGGGAATATAGTAAAGGCAGAATATTATATTGCCCCTCTCATGATTGTTGAGTTGTGGCAGAAATGTAATGTAATATTAGCAAAGCTCTCCCCATTTGATATTGTTGCTAATGCAATTCTTAATGATTTTGATATACAGTGTGATGTTAAGTATATTTCTTTGTGGGATGGAGAGAAGCTTAAGTCCAAAACTGTATGCGACAAGGTATATAACATAGCTTCCACTGAGTTCTTTTCATTTTTGAAGTGTAACGACTGTCCTGCATTAAGAGTATGTTATCGAACAGTCCTACTTGGGAAGGTTTTAAGAGATAATGTCCACTCTGGTTTTTCTAATTTAAATTCAACTAGGTTTTCTTTGGGACCTTTCAATGTATTTTGTGATGGTAAGATTTTTGGGTTTGGTACGAAGTCTTCCAGAAAGTTTTCACTACTTGAGGATGGAGACTTTGCCATTTTAGACACCATAATGGGTGGGAAATGGGATATAAAACTTGGCAAGGATGCAGATAGCTTTTTTAAATTTGCAACAGTAGTTGAAGTTACAAGAAACACTGATTTTGTGTTGTATGTTAATGTAAAATTTAGTGAAGCTAAATTCTTATTCTGTGATGACTACAGAAAAATATGTAAAGATGTTATACTTGAAAAAAAGCAGGAGATGGCTAATATAGATAAGCATTAGGTAAACAAACCTGGACAAATTTCAAAACACTGTAAACATGTATTTTTAAAAAAGTTTTTTTAAAGGTATGTTGCACAACTCATTATTTCACAACATGTTATAAAACTAACCAATCTCACAGCAAACAGTGCTTCTGATGTGGCAAGAGCCCATAATATAAAATGAGCTGTATAACTTCCTTTAATAAATATTATATGTAACTGTGAATAAATATTGTTAAATAGTAAAATATTTGTTCTTTTAAATAGTTAAGTGTTAAAATAGTTTTGAAAGAGTGTTTATTTTCTGTTATTAAAAATGTTATTAAAGTGACCAAGTCAAAAGCCCTTTTGTCTTGTAGGAATTCTTGACCTCAGGTGATGTACTGTGCCACTGCTTTCTTAGTTCATTGTTGACTTGATCAAAAGTGACATCTCTGCTGACTAGCTCCAACTGCTGTTTTACTGTCTCAAAATGCTCTTTTACAAACATCATATAACTGTTTAGTGGTTTTTTCACAGGTTCTTTTTTCTTCTTCTTGTGACTCTTTTTACCATCAACCAAATTTGTTGCACTTGACACTCTCTTTTCTCCTTTTGCATTAGCTTTAAGGGTTTTCTTTAGGTCTGAGAAAGCTCCAGTTCGTTTAAAATGAGTCTCATCAACGTTTCGAGCAACAACATGAATGGAAGATGTCTGCGGGGCATTCTTTATCTTGTCCAGCTTGAGCTCATAAGCTTCAGTTGAAGGCATAGAATTATGTTTGATTGCATCTGTAATAAATTTAGGAGAAACAATTTTCCACTTTCTTTGGAATGCAACAGCAACTGATGTATTGATTTTGTCCTGTTTATCGCATTCTTTCTGTGTGGTGATTAAAATGATTTTCACTGGTAGTCCATCTGGAATGTTGTCCACCTTCAAAACCCGTCCACCATTACTTTCGACTGATTCTGTTAACTTTTCTTGAGTCAACTTGTATGACTGCAGAGAACCAGCTATTACAAAACGACATCCAGTGAGGCAACCGACCTCTTGTGGAATGGTTATGCCTGCTTCAGTTACTAATGTTTGTCCTTCATCAGGTGTTGTAGTGTCTGGACCGTCACCTGTTGCAGTAGGTGTTGTAGTTGCTGGAGTAACACATTCTGGTTGCATCTGATCAGATGCAACACAATTATTAACAAACTGGTTGAAACTTTGTTGAACTGCTTCAGATCTCTCATCAACAAGTCTCTTAATCTGTCGGTACATGTGTTCAAATATAGCCAGTATTGGATCATGAAATGTGTGTCCACCACCACGGGGCGTGTGATGGAAGAAGTGCTGTTGGTGTTGGTAATGAAGATGCTCTCCACCCTCAGTAGACACACGCATTAAAGAATGGAATGGCAGACACCTCAGTAAGACAGGAGCTATATCAATGGCTTTGATCATGTAAGGTGTCATTCTATCTAGTAGTAGTAGTAGTATCTTTATTTATACACGCTGACCTTGTCAACCGAAGCTGATTTCCACAAGGGGCGTGTGCAAAAATAGAAAAATGATACATGTAGAAAATTATTTAGAGCTATTTACAAGAAACTTAAATTTAAAAAGGTAGAATATTAAATTATTTACATGATAAGAACGTTATTAGGATATTTACAGGCACATCAATTTACTTATTACTCTATGTCAATGATGTGAGCAGCGATTTTATTTCGAAAGGAAGAAAGAGTTTTGCTTTCCCTAATTTCCTTTGGAATAGAATTCCAAAGGTATGCTCCGTCATACATGAAACTATTTTTCATATTGTTTGTACGCGGTTTTGGTAAACTAAGGCCACTTGAAATGTCCCGAAGGTTGTAGTTTATTTTCTCAATTTTGTATGAAAAATGATTAGTGAGTGATTTGGGACCCATTTTATTCAATACTTTATACATCATTTTCGCCTTAGCTTTCTTCCTTTCTGTTTTGAGTGGCTCCCAGCCCAATGCACGTAGAGCAACAGAGTGATTTATTTCATTGCTCATGTTCAAGATAATTCTAGCAGCTCTATTTTGGAGTCTTTGGAGTCGTTTTGATTGTGATTCACCAAACACATCCCATACTTCACAGCAGTAATCAAAGTATGGCCGAACAATAGCGTTATATATCGAAATGAGTGTATCTTTATCAACAAAAGGTTTGACCCGACGAATAGCAGAGATTCCTGCTGTTATTTTTTTGCAAATATTTTCAGTATTACTTTTCCAAGACAAATGCTGGTCAATTGTTACTCCAAGAGTTTTGCATTCATGAACTTGCTTAATTTGTTTATTTTCAATGAAAACATTCGGATGGTAATCAGAAATATTTTTCATCATTTGTTTTGAGCCAATTAACATAAATTCAGTCTTAGCTACGTTGAGGCTAAGTTTATTGGCGATTAACCATTTTCTAAGGTTTTCTAAATCAGAATTTACTGCAGCTTCAAGGTCAGTTATAGAATCTCCCGAAGCTGTCAGATTTGTGTCGTCGGCGAACAACCGAGGTTTTGTTTTATTAAGACATTCAGGCAAATCATTAATATATAACAAAAAGAATAGTGGCCCTACGATGGAACCTTGTGGTACGCCACACTTTATCAGTCTCTGATGAAAAAGAGTTTTTTACTTGGCATTTTTGATTTCGGTTTGTAAGATATGATTTGAGCAAAGTTAGAGCTTGTCCTTTAACTCCATAAAGCTCTAATTTCCTCAGCAGAATTTGATGATCAACAGTATCAAATGCTTTTTTCAAGTCAATTAAAACTACTAGGTTAAACATTTTTCTATCTAGATTCACATACCAATCATTGGTACAGTCTAGTAATGCAGTAGCTGTGGAGTGAAATTTTCGAAAACCAAATTGGGAATCGCTTAAAAGTTCAAATTTTGTTAAGTAGTTGTACAGTTGATCATACAGAATTCGTTCCATAATTTTGCTAATGGCCGGTAAAACTGATATTGGCCTGTAGTTTCCTGGAATATTCCGTTGGCCGGTTTTATACATTGGTATTACTCTAGCCACTTTCCATTGATCAGGAAAAGAAGATAGAGTAATAGCCTGATTAAAAATAAGTGTCAGTGAATCTGAAATGGCAGGTGCCGCTATTTTAATAATTTTACAAGAAATCTTATCAATGCCAGTGGCTTTATTGCTAGAAAGTCCATGTAGGAGACGACAGACATTATTGACAGTAACAGGCTGGAATGCAACAAATTCTGATTTAGCATTTTTAGTATATGTTTCAAAATTGTAATTTGCAGTATCAATTTTGCTAGCTAAATCAGGGCCAATATTTGAAAAATAATCATTAAAGCCCTCTACAATATCTTGGGCATTTGTTAAATTATTTTCATCTAGTATTAGTTCACTCACCACTGTTGGTTTGTTTTGCCTACCTAATAAGTTGTTTATAGTTTTCCAGGTATTTTTGGGATTGAATTTTTGACCAGCTATTTTCAAGGAATAGTAATCTTTTTTGGCATTCCTTAGCTCTACATTTACTTGATTTCTAGTTATCTTATAATTTAACCAATCAATTTCTAGGCTTGTTAAGATGGCTTTTCGTTTTAATTTATCCCTTGTATTTATAAGTTTCTTTATATCACTTGTGATCCAAGGGACTTTTTTCGATTTGGGTTTTTTGTGTTGAAGTGGTGCATGCTTGTCTAAGACTTCCAAGAATAATTTCTTCCAAATTTCCCACATAGTATTTGGGTCTTCGGCAAAAAAATATACATATTCCCAGTGCTGTTTCAGCAGTTCTGCAACAAATTTTTCTTCATCAAAATTTTTCATGTTTCTCATCTCAACAATATTTTCTTGTTTTTTAATAACAGAAATTTTTCTGATTGCAAAAACTAAACTATGATCGCTTATACCTGTGTGAATGACACCAGAGTCAGAAATTTTCTCTGGTGTATTTGTAACAATATGATCAATTAGACTGGTGGCTGTCATAGTCACTCGAGTAGCCTCATCTATCAGTTGTGATAACTGATATAGTTCGTACAATGACTTAATTTTCTTTGTAGGAATGTTAGATTCCTTATCTGGTTTTAGTAAATCACAGTTCAGATCACCCAGAATATACATTTCTTTATTTTCATTATCAATAGCTTTGATCAATTTTTCAAAATGATCAAAGAATTCAGATAGTGCATTGGGTGGTCTATAAACTGTTGTAACAAAAAATGGTTTGCTATGTGGCTTAATAATTTCAACACAAATAGCTTCCAGTTCAGAGGGAACTAGATCATTTCTTATTTTGTAGTTGATGGAGCTACGCAAGTAAATACAAACACCACCTCCATTTCTCGTTCTGTCTTTTCTAATAATATCATAATCAGTAAGGTGTACCATATTATCAGTTATATTGGAATCAAGCCGTGTCTCATTGAAAGCAATAAGATCAATGTACTTGTTTGACATTGAATACCTTATTTCATCAATTTTCTTGGGCAGACTAACAATGTTTAAAAAACCCATCTTAAAACCTCTTTCATTGGGAATGGAGTTAAGGCTGGTGAAAAAATCGCTGCTCACATTGTTTGAGGAGTTATTACTATTTAATGCCTCATTACTTGGCTTACATGTTTCAGATACATAGTCCAGTCTCTCTTTTGATGTCCATAAACTTGGCGAAAAAAATTACTACGAGTATCAACTGGTGTATTACCAGCAGTTTTTATTCTATTTGATTTTAAGTAAGTGCAGAAACTACGCCCTAGCACTCTATCACCCATGTGGTTCAAGTGCAGGTTTGATTGATTCAAGAACGACTTATCTATTTGATCATTATCTAAAAAGATGATATTATGCTTAGTGCATAAATCTTTAACTATACAATTGAAACGAGTTATGTTGCTTTCTGCAACATGACCATCATACCTTTTGACCACGCTTGACACGGCGATCTTCTCTGTGTGACTTTTCAGATCTTGAATAAGGCCATCCATCTCTGTTCCCACCTTCTCAGCATCATTGTATACCAGATCATTGGTACCGACATGGAGGACCACTGTATCATACTCTTGTGCTTCGGACCAGTTTTCCTTAATCTTGGCACTGATTTGCCCCACTCGTGCTCCGCTGTAGGAATGGACAACTGACTGGCAACCTGCAGCTCTCTCGATTTTCTGCTGATCTATGTGCTTCACCATGGAGTCACCAATTACTAGAATCTTCTTTCCTGGTTTGCCGAATGGTTTCTCTTTCTTGACATCAGTATGGGCTTTGTTTTTCCCCTTTGGCTTTGATACGCTTTTCTTTTTTTTTGAATTTTCAAATTTCAATTTTTCATTTGATCGATAATCATAAATCTGGCTGCTGATGCTTTCTTTGATTTCTTCATTTTGGGACTCTGGCACTGAATAAATATCTTCATCATTTTCATCATTAAGGGTTATGAATTGATTTTGTGTTTGTATTGGGTCTGAGGTTGGAGACTTGCTTTTTGATGAACTAGCTTTTGCTTCCACTTTAAGCCATTCACTTTGTTTAACATCGAGAACTTGCTTTATTCCATTATTGTCAATGGTTAGTTCTGCTACCGTTGCTGTGAGGGATTCGATTTTGGCCGCCATCTTGTTGTTATCTTCGAGCAGAGATTTTATTTTCGCGTCTGATTCTTCCCCTCGCAGTAAAGCATTTTGGCGTTCTTTATCTTGATTAGATTGAATATCTGCGAGTATATTCATTATCTTTGCGATTTGATCTTGAAAGTTCTCACAGTCTTCGTATTTCGATTGTTTGTTCACACAGATGTCGTCTTCGGCGTTAACATCGATGACCACGTGCTTGCTCGTATTTTGCTCGCATTTGTTCCTTTTATCCTCATTGTTTTCGTCCGCTTGAGTGGCGTAGCTCTTCAGAGTAGCGAGTAGTTGATTCTCCTCGTTATCTTGTACGATTATTAACTTTCTTTCCGTTGGTCCAAGCCATTTCAAACCAAATTTCGGGTTGCTGAATTTTATAGTTTCGCCTCTAGGCGACGACCATCTTCCGTTTAGTTGTAGATCCACTTCTACGAACGATTTTAACGAATCTAAATCACCCTGCCATAACAATTCGTCTACATATAAATTTAAGAATGTAGATTTTGGAGTTTCCAAGACGGTATCGTCGTTGGTATGTTGAGAATTTTCGCAAGATGAGGAGCTCGTATTTTCATTACTGTCCGCCATCTTAAGATCACGCTATCTTTGCCATAACGGAACTTCATGAGACCATGAAAGATGTCGGCACATTTCACATATTCATCTATAAGCTCCTCTCCTACACCAAAAGTGTAATCATTCACATCAACTGAATCAGTTGGCCGATCTTGTTTCAGCTGTGGTGCAGGATCAAGGCGACATATCTCGTGCATCCTAAAATGTTTAGCCCATATTAATACCTCACAATCATACTCAGTGATGCGTTTAGATGGCCAGCTGATTGCTTGCTGAAGACTTCTGCTTAGTTCACCAGGACAGCTAATCTTAGGAGCAACATTGTCTAAAACATGTGGGTATTTAGTATTTTGGAAATAATTAGGAGGAGCAGAAATCAACTGGGAACATGTTTTATTTAGTGATACTGGGGCAAGTTTGTTCTTCCCAGCCTCGAAGTAAAATTTAAAATGTCCACTTCTAACTCCACGTATGTTAATGTTACTTTCCAAGTGCTTCAGGGCACAGTCTCTGTCCTTTCTGGAAATGACTGATTCAGCCTCCAAGCTGAATATTGATTTCACACGTAAAGTTAATAAAGTTTCTGTGATTCTGGTAAACATGTGGTCACAACATAAAAGATAATCAGATGTGGAAAGGGCAGGCAAAAGAGAGTCTGGCAGTTCTCTGGTGATTGAACGTGTCAATCCAGACCTCAGTCCAGTTGTTGTACAAACTTCTCCCTTTGTAGCAGTAGTTTCATAATTGTAAATACTTATACCAGTTTCACTCTTTGGATCCAGTTTACGGTCAGCTACAGCATCTAAAAACATAGAGTCGCCAGTCAGATACATCTTGTGACCATTATCTTTCATCCTCCTAATCCATTGATTTAACCACCCTGAACTGTACCCAACTGATTCTTCACTTGATAGATTCAGTTCTAGATTTAACCTTGAATCTGCAAAATAAAAAATAGAAAGTGGCCATATTTCTTTTGGACTTTGGATTTGGACATTGTTTAGCAACTGTTCGTTGTTTAAATTTCCAGTTGCAAAAAGGACACTTTTTTGCTTTCCGTATGTCCGTGCATCACCATAAACACGCCAGTACTCTTGTGCTGGGATCCACGGATAGACAAACTTCAAACACTGATGAAGACGGTCAGGATTTATTCTCCAACCTGTTGCAGTTCGTTTGGGTTGAAGTACCACTGTAAATTCTTTATTTTGCAGCTTTTTTAACTGGTCAACAGAATATGCACTGTCCAACAGACCAGGAATTCTTCGTCTCAAATCACCAGCAAACTGAGTAGAATTCATATTGTCCTGAACATTTAGAATGTAAGTTTTATCTAAATGAAATCGTTTGACCGAATGATCACAAGTCATAATGTCATAAGCAGTTTTCTTGGTCGTTGGGCAGTGGGCATTTTTGGCAATATCAATAACGTCTTGGACAGATAATTTTCCATCCCATTCAGTTGACACACTTTGTGTTTTGTTACCTGATGCAGCTTTGGCAAATCCTAAAATAAAATCCTCCTTGGAACCGTGGTGAATAGACTCAGCTATTTCCTTATTCGATGTTCCTTGTGCTTTACAACGTTTTGCAAGAGGCCTAGATTTGAATAGTCGTCCACCATTACCATTGTTTTTCTGTTGGAGTTGCCTAAGGTTTTCCTTGTTAATCAAAAAAGAAGTAGACTGATTTGTTCCTTTCTCAGTTTGAGATGATCCTTGCTTTCGATGTGGAGAGGTTTGAGTTGTGTTTGGTGAATATTTCTTTGGTGTAGTTTGGACAACTGTAGACATGTAATGCTTTTGGGGGGAAACAGTTTTCAACAGTTTCTTTTGCTCAGTTACATGCATCCTGCTAAATACACATTGACGAATTTTGAGTATGATTTCCTCAGTAGGCTGGTCCAGTTTTGTTCTATGGCCACAAAATCCCATCACCAAACTCATAAAAGCTTCATATGCAAGCATTTTTCTCTTCACACCATCACACACAAATGAATGTGAAACTCCTAAACCAAAACAGCAACACATTTTAATTACTGTATGTACCAGTCAATTCTAGGAATGCTTATTCCCTCTTGGGACAATTAATGCAGGCACGGCACAATAATTATCTTATATCCCAGGGAATTTCCAGTCCAATAATATAGAGGGCAAAATTACTCGCATATGATTGGCTAATTGGGTTTTTGGCTTATTTTCGTAATCAGCAACAACGATAAACAAGTGACCTAACAGAAACATTTCTACAAAATATCTGAGTAATTGTAGATGGATTAAAGTCATGAAATGAGTGAAATACAAGCAGATTTTAAGGCAGAAGCCCTAAAATCAGATTTAACCAATCTAAATGTGATTACCATACGATTACCTAGTATACAAATTTAAAATACCAGATCAGATGATTTTACTTGTCAAGGGGAGAACCCTCAGGCTATTAAAAGCTTGGTGGTATACCTGGTCCAGTACTGTTTTTGTTATTCATGGTATTTAGTTATATTGGTAATGGTCAGTGGTGGTTCACATACTGCAGCAGTGTACTGGTGAAAGGTGATATCCAGCGCGTTCTACGCATGTACGGAACTAATGTTTACTTCTTCGTTTACAAAAATATATATACTGACACCTTATTCAAGATTGTAAGCTTTTCTTGCTTCCTCTTCATTGCTTGTACCCGAAACACAACATTTTCAGAAGAAATCCAAAGAGATATCCTCGTTGAATTGCTTAATTTTCTGCCATGTTGCTTCGAACAATTTTTTCAAAACATGACATTCGTAGATAATTACATGAAGTACTCAGCTCAGGTTGAGTACTTCATGTAATTATCTACGAATGTCTTGTTTTGGAGGTGCTCAAAACAAAGTTGGCGGATCATGTGCAGAACGCGCTGGATATCACCTTTAATCATATGTAAAAAGTGCTAAATCTACTGTAAACTGGAGATAAAATGACTGAATATACTTTTTTAAGCATGGAACATGCATGAAAAAGGCACTAGACCCTAGTTCCATTACAGAATCATCCTCACAGAAACATGAAGAGGAAATTCATGATTTTCTTAGAAATGCTTGATAGCTCAGCAGATAGAGTGGTGGGGTGGTATCCGGAAGGTGTAAGTTCAAATCCCACTTGAATCAACACTGTGTAAGAAAATCATGAAACTAGTTCCCATATCACCCAATGTTTACCTCAGTCATCAAGGAGTTTAATAACAGACATGTCACATTTATCCATTGAAACATTGCCATCATAAAACACCATTTTCTGCATTTTTGCTATTGAGTATCAATTAATGTTTTTAGTTATTTTTGGTGATAAATTGCTCAGACTATGCATAACAAAACAATCATAGGATTCAGTTATCACATACCGTATTAAGAATTATCAAGGCAGAGGTTTGTGTTATATGCCTCAGACTTCAGCAGATAAATCAAACCTCAGCCTTGATAATTCTTGATATGCTCATCCTCATTAAATAATTGTTAATTCCTTAGTCGGATACTGGATAGTGAAACAATTCACTATCTCTCTAGATACTAAACCCGGTGCAACCCTGGACCTCTCTACCTCTTGCATTGAGATAGAAACTATTAGCCCATTCCTACCTAGGCCAGCCTCAACCAGCCCCTTCTCTCTGCCAAATAAAATTGCCTGATGCTAGCCGGAATAAAATAATAAATGCTGCTTCAGATAGAAATGGAATTTAAGAGGAACATTTTTTCTACAGTGTATGTCATATTTTTGGTGAAAAGCCCTTAAAACTTAGAACTTTTCAGCATATCACTCCAAACCTCTTTATTTTAGCATTGTTTAGCTTATAGCTATAATTAATTTTATTGTGGTTTCATTCAGGGTCTTAACATATCTGCTAATTAGGGGCTGTTATTTATATGAAAGGTGAATGCCCATTAAGCAGGATAGCCCAGTAAGTGAGATAATTTCTGGCTCGCATTTATATGAATGAATTTCATCCCACCTACTGGGATGATTTTACAACAATGAAAAGTCAAAACAATAGGTGGTAAGCAAGCCAGCCTGGTTGGAAATTGTTATTGGAAAATTTTCATCCTGCTTACCTTACTGAGATCTCACCTCTTTCGAGTGAGATCTCGTTAACCGGGCTAGCCCACTTGCCCATATAAATGCAGAGGAATTTTTAACAGGAAAATAACTACACAGTGAGATATAGCTTACCGAGCTATCCCGCATACCAGGCACATAAATAGCCCCTTAGACATTCTGTTTTTCTCGCTTGACAACTATTGGGCTTTGAGCCTGTAGGGCTATTCCATTCACCAAATAAAAGTCATAAATCCTCTGGCTTTATAACTATACAATCAACATACTTTTTAAATGTATTTAGGGGTTGAGAATCATATCCAAAGACAAATATTTTCTGTAGTTATGA
>CAXIUP010000126.1:452336-472336 GCA_964035015.1 Corallium rubrum
CAGACACACAGACACACAGACACACAGACACACAGACACACAGACACACAGACACACAGACACACAGACACACAGACACACAGACACACAGACACACAGACACACAGACACACAGACACACAGACACAGACACACAGACACACAGACACACAGACACACAGACACACAGACACACAGACACACAGACACACAGACACACAGACACACAGACACACAGACACACAGACACACAGACACACAGACACACAGACACACAGACACACAGACACACAGACACACAGACACACAGACACACAGACACACAGACACACAGACACACAGACACACAGACACACAGACACACAGACACACAGACACACAGACACACAGACACACAGACACACAGACACACAGACACACAGACACACAGACACACAGACACACAGACACACAGACACACAGACACACAGACACACAGACACACAGACACACAGACACACAGACACACAGACACACAGACACACAGACACACAGACACACAGACACACAGACACACAGACACACAGACACACAGACACACAGACACACAGACACACAGACACACAGACACACAGACACACAGACACACAGACACACAGACACACAGACACACAGACACACAGACACACAGACACACAGACACACAGACACACAGACACACAGACACACAGACACACAGACACACAGACACACAGACACACAGACACACAGACACACAGACACACAGACACACAGACACACAGACACACAGACACACAGACACACACACAGACACACACACAGACACACAGACACACACACAGACACACAGACACACAGACACACAGACACACAGACACACAGACACACAGACACACAGACACACAGACACACAGACACACAGACACACAGACACACAGACACACAGACACACAGACACACAGACACACAGACACACAGACACACAGACACACAGACACACAGACACACAGACACACAGACACACAGACACACAGACACACAGACACACAGACACACAGACACACAGACACACAGACACACAGACACACAGACACACAGACACACAGACACACAGACACACAGACACACAGACACACAGACACACAGACACACAGACACACAGACACACAGACACACAGACACACAGACACACAGACACACAGACACACAGACACACAGACACACAGACACACAGACACACAGACACACAGACACACAGACACACAGACACACAGACACACAGACACACAGACACACAGACACACAGACACACAGACACACAGACACACAGACACACAGACACACAGACACACAGACACACAGACACACAGACACACAGACACACAGACACACAGACACACAGACACACAGACACACAGACACACAGACACACAGACACACAGACACACAGACACACAGACACACAGACACACAGACACACAGACACACAGACACACAGACACACAGACACACAGACACACAGACACACAGACACACAGACACACAGACACACAGACACACAGACACACAGACACACAGACACACAGACACACAGACACACAGACACACAGACACACAGACACACAGACACACAGACACACAGACACACAGACACACAGACACACAGACACACAGACACACAGACACACAGACACACAGACACACACACACACACACAGACACAGACACACAGACACACAGACACACAGACACACAGACACACAGACACACAGACACACAGACACACAGACACACAGACACACAGACACACAGACACACAGACACACAGACACACAGACACACAGACACACAGACACACAGACACACAGACACACAGACACACAGACACACAGACACACAGACACACAGACACACAGACACACAGACACACAGACACACAGACACACAGACACACAGACACACAGACACACAGACACACAGACACACAGACACACAGACACACAGACACACAGACACACAGACACACAGACACACAGACACACAGACACACAGACACACAGACACACAGACACACAGACACACAGACACACAGACACACAGACACACAGACACACAGACACACAGACACACAGACACACAGACACACAGACACACAGACACACAGACACACAGACACACAGACACACAGACACACAGACACACAGACACACAGACACACAGACACACAGACACACAGACACACAGACACACAGACACACAGACACACAGACACACAGACACACAGACACACAGACACACAGACACACAGACACACAGACACACAGACACACAGACACACAGACACACAGACACACAGACACACAGACACACAGACACACAGACACACAGACACACAGACACACAGACACACAGACACACAGACACACAGACACACAGACACACAGACACACAGACACACAGACACACAGACACACAGACACACAGACACACAGACACACAGACACACAGACACACAGACACACAGACACACAGACACACAGACACACAGACACACAGACACACAGACACACAGACACACAGACACACAGACACACAGACACACAGACACACAGACACACAGACACACAGACACACAGACACACAGACACACAGACACACAGACACACAGACACACAGACACACAGACACACAGACACACAGACACACAGACACACAGACACACAGACACACAGACACACAGACACACAGACACACAGACACACAGACACACAGACACACAGACACACAGACACACAGACACACAGACACACAGACACACAGACACACAGACACACAGACACACAGACACACAGACACACAGACACACAGACACACAGACACACAGACACACAGACACACAGACACACAGACACACAGACACACAGACACACAGACACACAGACACACAGACACACAGACACACAGACACACAGACACACAGACACACAGACACACAGACACACAGACACACAGACACACAGACACACAGACACACAGACACACAGACACACAGACACACAGACACACAGACACACAGACACACAGACACACAGACACACAGACACACAGACACACAGACACACAGACACACAGACACACAGACACACAGACACACAGACACACAGACACACAGACACACAGACACACAGACACACAGACACACAGACACACAGACACACAGACACACAGACACACAGACACACAGACACACAGACACACAGACACACAGACACACAGACACACAGACACACAGACACACAGACACACAGACACACAGACACACAGACACACAGACACACAGACACACAGACACACAGACACACAGACACACAGACACACAGACACACAGACACACAGACACACAGACACACAGACACACAGACACACAGACACACAGACACACAGACACACAGACACACAGACACACAGACACACAGACACACAGACACACAGACACACAGACACACAGACACACAGACACACAGACACACAGACACACAGACACACAGACACACAGACACACAGACACACAGACACACAGACACACAGACACACAGACACACAGACACACAGACACACAGACACACAGACACACAGACACACAGACACACAGACACACAGACACACAGACACACAGACACACAGACACACAGACACACAGACACACAGACACACAGACACACAGACACACAGACACACAGACACACAGACACACAGACACACAGACACACAGACACACAGACACACAGACACACAGACACACAGACACACAGACACACAGACACACAGACACACAGACACACAGACACACAGACACACAGACACACAGACACACAGACACACAGACACACAGACACACAGACACACAGACACACAGACACACAGACACACAGACACACAGACACACAGACACACAGACACACAGACACACAGACACACAGACACACAGACACACAGACACACAGACACACAGACACACAGACACACAGACACACAGACACACAGACACACAGACACACAGACACACAGACACACAGACACACAGACACACAGACACACAGACACACAGACACACAGACACACAGACACACAGACACACAGACACACAGACACACAGACACACAGACACACAGACACACAGACACACAGACACACAGACACACAGACACACAGACACACAGACACACAGACACACAGACACACAGACACACAGACACACAGACACACAGACACACAGACACACAGACACACAGACACACAGACACACAGACACACAGACACACAGACACACAGACACACAGACACACAGACACACAGACACACAGACACACAGACACACAGACACACAGACACACAGACACACAGACACACAGACACACAGACACACAGACACACAGACACACAGACACACAGACACACAGACACACAGACACACAGACACACAGACACACAGACACACAGACACACAGACACACAGACACACAGACACACAGACACACAGACACACAGACACACAGACACACAGACACACAGACACACAGACACACAGACACACAGACACACAGACACACAGACACACAGACACACAGACACACAGACACACAGACACACAGACACACAGACACACAGACACACAGACACACAGACACACAGACACACAGACACACAGACACACAGACACACAGACACACAGACACACAGACACACAGACACACAGACACACAGACACACAGACACACAGACACACAGACACACAGACACACAGACACACAGACACACAGACACACAGACACACAGACACACAGACACACAGACACACAGACACACAGACACACAGACACACAGACACACAGACACACAGACACACAGACACACAGACACACAGACACACAGACACACAGACACACAGACACACAGACACACAGACACACAGACACACAGACACACAGACACACAGACACACAGACACACAGACACACAGACACACAGACACACAGACACACAGACACACAGACACACAGACACACAGACACACAGACACACAGACACACAGACACACAGACACACAGACACACAGACACACAGACACACAGACACACAGACACACAGACACACAGACACACAGACACACAGACACACAGACACACAGACACACAGACACACAGACACACAGACACACAGACACACAGACACACAGACACACAGACACACAGACACACAGACACACACACACACACAGACACACAGACAGACAGACAGACAGACAGACAGACAGACAGACAGACAGACAGACAGACAGACAGACAGACAGACAGACAGACAGACAGACAGACAGACAGACAGACAGACAGACAGACAGACAGACAGACAGACAGACAGACAGACAGACAGACAGACAGACAGACAGACAGACAGACAGACAGACAGACAGACAGACAGACAGACAGACAGACAGACAGACAGACAGACAGACAGACAGACAGACAGACAGACAGACAGACAGACAGACAGACAGACAGACAGACAGACAGACAGACAGACAGACAGACAGACAGACAGACAGACAGACAGACAGACAGACAGACAGACAGACAGACAGACAGACAGACAGACAGACAGACAGACAGACAGACAGACAGACAGACAGACAGACAGACAGACAGACAGACAGACAGACAGACAGACAGACAGACAGACAGACAGACAGACAGACAGAGTGAGTGAGTGAGTGAGTGAGTGAGTGAGTGAGTGAGTGAGTGAGTGAGTGAGTGAGTGAGTGAGTGAGTGAGTGAGTGAGTGAGTGAGTGAGTGAGTGAGTGAGTGAGTGAGTGAGTGAGTGAGTGAGTGAGTGAGTGAGTGAGTGAGTGAGTGAGTGAGTGAGTGAGTGAGTGAGTGAGTGAGTGAGTGAGTGAGTGAGTGAGTGAGTGAGTGAGTGAGTGAGTGAGTGAGTGAGTGAGTGAGTGAGTATAAATCTTTATTGCCTCCAATTACTGAAGAGTTATTCACAAAAAAAATTGATTAAATAATTAAAATTTAAATAGTTAGCATAGTGCATTTAAAACATGATGAAATGTAACATGCTGATTCTATTAGAAGCAGTGTCCATACATCGAGGTCTGAACAAAGAATGTCATTCTTTTCTCCACAAATACAAAACAAAAAATCTATATCTGACAAACAAGCTAAGTATACACTTAGCGAAGCAGGTAAACTATCGTTGATCCAAGACCATAACTTCTCTCTTTGATCATAAGATCCACTACAGTACAACAAAGCATAATTTACTGGGTTTGAATAGTTTCTTTCACACAAGTCACAATAGTCAGTATATTCATTCGGATTTTCTACACGTTTTCCTCGAATTTTGTAGGATCCACACATAACTCTTATAACATCTGTTATTTGCAGTAAATATTCTGGCTTCGCTTTTGCTATAGCCACCAAAATCAAGTTTCGTGAGTTGGATGAACTCTTGCATAAATGCTCAGTTGTTTATTTCTATTAATTTTAATATGCCACGCCTCTTGGTACCAGTTTCGTAAGTTAGAATTCACGATCTTCTTCCAGTTCTTTTTTGTAGGAAACTGGTCTGTTAAAACGAATTCAACCATGTACTCTATTAGTTCGTATTTTTGAAGAACTCTTATGACGTCTGGGATGCATCCTGTAAGCTTTTTATCTTTGTTCCATTTCCATCTTATCAGCCTTCTTAAGAAAATACGTCTGCAAGGAGTTCCTGGTCTAATGTTTATCAATCGACCCAAAAAATAAAGTTTTCGTTTATCTATTTCTACTTCAACACTAAGTAAGCCCAACAGACCACAGGCAGCAGAACCGGAAGTTCCAGGAAGAAGTCCTTGCATTATGCGAACTGTTACATTTTGTACCTTTTCTAACTCTGTAATGTGATGACCTTTGAGCTGCCAAAGTTGCGTACCATATAGCAACTTAGAGAGGCCCGATGACTTTCCACAATTTAGACGAAATGGAAGGATTTATCCCCCCATGGCGAGCACCCATGCCAACAAGTGTGTAGCACGCTTCTCTTCCCTTTTGTAATGCATTCGAAATAAACACCAAATTGTCCTTGAAAATGTGCCATGTCTTTCCTAGGTTAGACCAAACTTGTAATTCTAATAAAGCACTACTGCCAAGTTTCCACAATCGTCTTTCACGATTTGTATCGTGTTCCATTTTGCTTTCTCCAAACGTTAATATTACAGTTTTCTTTAAATTAAAATTAAATTGCCACATTCGGCAAACATTCCATGCAGTTTGCAACATTCTGTCGAGACCTGGTTTCATTCTTGACAGCATGGTCAGATCATCTGCGAACATTGGTGAACCATAGCAGACGGAGTTAAAAGAAATGCCAGCGTTAATTCGATCAAGTTCTTGAATAAGGTCATCAGTAAAAACCAGAAACAACAACCATGGAGATAAAACCCCACCCTGTCTAGTTCCTTGAAATAGTTCATAGGTTCTGGACGTAGTTCCTTCTATGAATACAAACTCTTGCATATCCAGGTACCAATGTCGTATCAATCTCCAAGCTTTACCTGAGATGTTTTTGTTGTAATACAATTTATACAACATACCGTTTATCCACATCGTGTCAAAAGCTTTACTAATATCCATGTAAGCAACATAAACTTTCTCATTTTCTTCACAACAATGCTTGATAACTTCATCAATTACGAAACAAGTTGTTAGTGCATCTTGCTCTTTTTAATAACCTCCTTGAAGAGAATGATGACTATTATTGGGGTTTTTTGTAGTCTAGATAGAACAATTCTTTCCAAAACTTTATTGAAACTGGTAAGTAAGCTGATACCTCTATGGTTATCAAAAGACCGAACCTCTTTGTTTTTCCCTGGAATTGGAATTTTAATTGCCAGCTTAAATGACTTTAGGTATTTCTTCAATTTCAGTAATACAGTTGTATAATTTCAGCAAAATTTGAGTTATAATCTCTCCGCCGTATTTTAAATGTTCGTACGTAACAACATCGTAGCCTGGAGACTTTCCATTTGGCAAACTTTGTATTACTGCCGCAATTTCTGTTACAGTGAGTGATGTACTGAAGGTATAATCAACGTTCGAAGCAGATGCTTCCAAAACTTCATCAACTTTTTTGTTAACTTCTGAGAAAAATTCATAATTCAACGATCCTTCGTGTAAAGGAGAAAATAGTGACTCATAATAATCAGCCCATAGATTGACTATTTTCTGAGGATCCGTAACTGTTTCATCATTAAAAACCAAGATATTTGATTTTTTATTTTGTTTTCCTTTTCCTACTCTGCTATTCAACAGTTTCCAAAGCATGTCATGATCGGTTTCATTTAAATTAGCAATGTTAGAAAACTCTTTTTGCTCGAATTCCCGCGAGGCCTTTCTTTGTTCGCATCTATATTCACATTTTAGTTTCTTATAATGTTTATACAAGTTATTTGTACAACCACGAAGGGAACCCCAGCTTATCCATTCCGCGCGTGCAGCCATAACTAATTTCCTGAGACTTTTCAGTTTATCAGTCCAATAAGGTTTTAAGGCACTTTTAAATTTGACTCTCGGGAGAGGTAAATCTGCAAATTTAATTGCGTTAGCAAGAGCATCGCAAAACAAATTTACGTCGGAAGGATTTTTGTCCAAAAGTTCTTGTAAGAAAATTCTTAATCTGGAACGATAGTTTTCTATATCTTCAGGTGTACAACGTTTCCAAGATATCTTTTCATAAAGGTATTTAGTTTCAGATTTTAGGGTTGTTTTTTCTATAAACGGAAGACATAATTACAAACTTAGTGGTTGGTGAAACACAACATTGTCTGGGTGTTCGTTCAGTACTTAAATTGCTTGAACATATTTCAGTAACTCATTCTCAATAATTACATAGTCCACAATAGAGTTGCCAAAACGAGAAATATATGTAAACCGAGGTGGGTGGGTGGGTGGCTCGATCGGTCGGTCAGTCGGTCGGTCGGTCAGTCAAAGTGAAGATAATAATTATACTGTTATAGAAATACAAAATCTTTCAGCAATTGAGTTTGAACTGCAGTGCCAAACGAGAATTAAAAAAGGCAAAAGCAATTCTTTCTGGAATTTTGTCTGACTGAAAAAACAGGCTCTGGAAGGGGTATGATCAATTTCTTGCAAAATACTGCAAATTCCCAGTTATATGCCCTCATCAGGCTTCAAATATGTAAAAGGTACGACGCTGCCTTGTTTGTTATGTATGCTAGGTTATAGAATTCTCTAGAATATATAAGCCAACTGAAACCCCCTTAATGTAGAACTGCATATGCTGTAAGTAGTGGCTTATAACTGGAAATTTACAGTATTATCCTTTTCATCACTTGCACTGTAATTTTAATGTATAGCAGCCTAGGTCAATATAATCGGTCATTCTTATTTTTCAGCACTTTGGTCTAATTTGACTGTTGAAAATGCAATGAAACTGCGATATTCCTGTAGGGCTACTGGCTATACAATGCTATTAAACATGATGTACCCATTGCCATCAATTTGTATCCTTTTATGCAAATAGCAAGAATGACAACTACAAGGTCTTATTAATAATCATCAGTTTATCAAGTTAAATCATCACTGTGACACTTGTGTTAAAGCTTTAACAATCCCTCCTCCTGCCCCACCACAACATGACTTGTTCAGTTGCGTTATTACACAAAGCAAGCAGTTTATATTTCTCCTGCAGTGAAGCACTTGTTAGAAGCAGCTGAGAAATTCTTCACAATGACAACACAGAATGTCCTGATGACACTTGTTGATGCTTGTTTGAGTTCTGATGACCACAGCATCCCGGACTGCCATCAGGCTGTATGGATAACAACTGTACTAGAGGAGAAGAAAAAACAAAATCGAAAGAGTTCAAGTGGCAAAGGATCTCGGACAGTTGCAATGAGAGAGTTGGTGGACAAGTAGATACATCATACATGACTGAAGTGGATGAACACCATTGAAATTTGAAAGGTCTTTAGAACCAAATCTTAAACGGTTCTTTTAGAACCAAATCGGTTCTTTATAACAACCACCAAAAACTTAAAAAGCTAATAGCAAACGAAACTCTCGAAACATAACTTACAGTATATATAGGTTGTGAATATATAATGTTTACATGTAATAGTATTGGCTGTATTAAAGCAATATCAAATATAACTTAAATGGGGGTTACTCCACTTAACATCATCTAAGTTTTAGTAAATACTACACACAGAAGTTTATAATCTCTTTAAACTGATTAAAATTAAGTTTGAAGCTTCTAGATCTTATCGTACAAAAAAACCCAACTTAATACATGCAGTATATCACTTGTTTTATAGCTGCAGGGGAAGGCTGCAGGGGAAGGCACCAGCGGCTTTTCTTTCAGGCTTTCATTTCAATGGAATTTTCATCAATATTCACCTAAACTCTTTAAAAAATCATTCAGATCAACTAATACACCAGCTATCCAAAAAAACACATCAAGTCTTCTGAAAAGCGGAGTAATATTCGTTTTTGTGTCATTTTACGTCTTTCACGCTATTTCTGCCTTGTTAGTTTAGGATCCAAAATGGCGGATAACTCACGCCCACACTTCCGGTGTCCCAACTCTTTCGTATGGAGGGCTGATAAAAACCAGCCGATGCCAGGGCCTTTTCGCGCTGCCACAGGGCAACAGGCCCTGGGGACGAGGTTGGAAATTAAAGTCAATTATTGTATGCACTGCCTATAGACCACCAGACACTCCATTAACATTTCTGGATAACGACTTAACTACAAGTGTGATCTCTGCACTAACATTTGACAAACCAATTTATATCATGGGAGACTTTAATTGTAAAATACTGAATGAAACCCGCGATTCAAAAGCCCTTCTTGATTTTTGTCGTTCATTTAATTTTTCGCAACTGCTTACTTCACTTACAAGAATAACGGACGTTTCAAAGTCTCTACTAGATATCATTCTTGGTTCAAATCTTAAACAAGTACAAAAGGCTAAAGTTTGGTGGAGTTCGATTAGCGATCATGATTTGGTCTTCACTATTCTCCGACTAAAGAAAGCGCATCCTAAAGCGACTTATATTACAAACGCATTTTCAAATTATGTATCTCAAATACCATGGTCCTTTGTCAAAACCGTAGACGATGTGGATGATAAATTACATGCCTTTAACATCTTACTTAACAGCGTTCTTGATCAACATGCTCCTGTTAAAATAATTAAAGTTCGTGGCCGGCCAAACCCATGTGTAAACTGATGATATCCGCGAACTCATGAAAACGAGAAACAAATGGAGTAAAGAAGCCAAAAAAACTAATGATCCTTTTGCCTGATCCTCTTATAGAAACCTAAAGTGCCAAATAAAATATGCAATAAGAACAGCGGAGCGAGAGTTAGTCAAACAACAGATCAAAAGTAATAACACCAACTGTATTTGGGAAGCAATACGTTTTTGCATTCCCAAGAAATCGGGCACTCAGAGAACTTTCTCTAAAGATGAAAAGGTTGTTGCTGATGAATTTAATAATTTTTTTGTTTCAGCCGGTCAAACTACGGTAAAGAAAATAAAAGCTTTAACGAGTGAATGTGATTATGTATTAGATGACTCGAGCTTTGTCCCAAGATATTATCAACCAACCGAACAGTTTGCTTTCACTGCAGTTGAATGCAATCAAATTGAGGACATCATCAAAGCTATGCCATCTAATAATGTCCCTGGGATTGATAAAGTTCCCATTCGTGTCATTAGTCTCCCAGCTATACTCCCTACTATCACCACAATTATCAATAAGTCCTTCGATTCATCGACGTTTCCGAATGCTCGGAAGACAGCAGAAGTTACGCCTTGTAAAACAATATGATCACGAACAAGCGACTAATAATAGACCCATTTCATTATTACCAGTTTTGTCCAAGGTCTGAAAAGATTGCTCATAATCGGTTTACTGCTTTGCTTACCTGATCCCTAGAAAGAGACTAACAACAAAACGAAGCGGGAACAAAAAATGGCATTCAACAGAAACTTCATTAATCCAACTGATGCAATTCTAAAAGGCATTGACAACAGAAAACTTTCAGCCTTTGTTTTCCTGGATACGAGTATTTTCCTGGATACGAGCAAAGCATTTGACAGCATGAACCATGAGATATTACTGGCTAAACTACAAGATGTGGGCGCTTCCCATTCTGTCTTTCATTGGTTTCGTTGTTATCTTACAAACAGACAACAAGTTGTACGCATTCATTCGGTGGTTTCTGATCCATTCCCCATCTTTTGTGGTGTACCACAAGGCAGTATTTTGGGCTCCTCACTTTCTACTGCCTATGTTAACGATCTACCATCGGTTCCACAGAAATGCTCCTCAGAATGCTATGTAGGCGACACTAAACTCTATGCTTCGCTTCGCCTTATGAGTTTGTGAACATCAGTGAGTGTTTTATTTTCACAGGATAGACATAACCTAGGGAAAATGGAGATTTGGGTATAAATTAGGAAGAATAAGGAATAAAAACACCTTTGCCAAAAAACATCGGATATATATATAAGTTGTACATACAGTTAAATATCGATAAAAAAGTATATAACTTACCATTTACCCTTTGGAATGTGTTTCAAACCTAAGTATCTCATGACGTGATAGTAACCCTTACCTGGACACTATCTTCGAATCGACAGTAACGATATATTAAACCAAAATCAATATAAGTAATAAATAAAGGATGTATATCTGAGTGTTGAGGAGATATTCATTTTATGACAGAATGTTCAAGTGATAGGGACAATTATATCATATCTGTATGTCTTATGTCTGAATGTTTACGTGCTTTTCCTTTGCTTCTTGTCTCGCATTCCAGCATCATGTCTTCCTCATCGTCTCTCTTCTAAAATAAAGAAATTTTTATAATTATAAAATGAAAATATATGCTACTACTTTGACTTCTCACGTATTGAATAAACCAGCAATATCTTCTATTATTTTTATTATTTAGTAAAATATTTCTTGAAATAGTAATTGAAATCCATCGTTAATGTGTTTATATGCCACATACAATAGAGACAATTTGTTTTATAAAAACAACTAACTAGTATTTCGCTAGGGAAAAAAACAAACTTTCAATTGACAGCAAGTGAAAAGAGACTCAGTTTGCTGACATACAATGAAGCAATTGAATCAATTGGTAAATCTTTCCTTTAACTAAATTTAACAATAAAAAAACGTAGAGTAATAAATTTTTATCGTTGCATGCAGCAGTTCTAATATATCTGCTCACACAAACATTGTGCTTGTTCTCTAATTATTAAATAGAGAACCAGTGCCAAGCTGATCAATCCATACGTGTTTACATGTGCACTTGTTGTAATGCCCGAAGTAGAGGGTTGATCATTGTCAGTTGTCAAAGTGGGTTCGGTCATAGCTGTAGAGTCTATATAGAGTGTGGAAAATAATGAAAAAAAATTGAAGTTAAAATTTAGATACCAGTAGCTCAAATTTTAACATGAAATGTATATGGCTGTTATAATTACTTTAGCTTAATTTAACATATGCCTTTCCTAGCTTACAAAACAAGTATATAGGTTGGCCTATAGAGTTAGTCTGTTGGCCAACCTATAGGATCCTATAGGTTTCTATAGGCAATCGGAATATTTTTATAGGCGACCTATAAGAATGCAATCCACCTATAGATTTCTTATCATATGCTTTGGGGGGCTTTCTATAGGTTGCGTATAGGTGCCTATATAGACTTTTTTCGTGAGGGTTGTTATCCTCTTTTATCAAGTGAATGCATGATCAACCTTGTACCAACAGTCTTATATCTCTACTCGGACAAAGTTAACAGTGGAGCAATATGCATGCTTGCCAGGGGTGGGGCCCTACACAAGACGGCTTCCAAAAAATATATTTTAAATTTTGCTAATCTATATATAAAACACAATTTAAAAAACCTTGTAGCCAAAAGTATACCTGTACCAAAAAGTTTAAACACTGTAGCTTAATTAAATGACTGTAGTGTAGTCCAACAGCTAACTCAGTTTTGTCTACCCTTCGAAGAACTCCAATTACAGCATCCAAGAATAACCTTTTTTTACATTTCCTTTCCTAAAGGCAGAATTAATGCAATCAATATGGTTTTTTAATTAAATAGTTACACAACAATGGTAACTTCAGTCAGTGTAAATATGTACATTGTTTGAATATTCAAGGTTTTAAGTAGGTTTCAGTCTAACACAATCAGGAAATAGAAGTGTAATTAAATAATTATAATTATATATATATATATATATATATATATAATATATAATATATAATATATAATATATAATATATAATATATAATATATAATATATAATATATAATATATAATATATAATATATAATATATAATATATAATATATAATATATAATATATAATATATAATATATAATATATAATATATAATATATAATATATAATATATAATATATATGGGGCTCCATTAAGCCGTGGTGAAGGCAATCCATCTTTGAGAAGGAAAACTCTAATTAAACCAACTGCGGGGAAAAATTCCAACAGCACAGTATATCCCACCTCATGAGCTTAAGCCCTGTACGGCAATCTAGCTAAGAGAAGGTAATCTCTTAAAATAAAACCTAGGAGAAGGAAATCTCTGAATTTAAAACCAGGAGTAAATCGTTTAAATCAGGAGTAAACCGTTTAAATCAACTGCCATTGGAATGCAGGATGGCAGACTGGTGAAGAATGCAATACAAATTGTACCTTGTTTTTGGCTTCGTTCACCAACTTTGCAGAGCAAATCACACATGCCAGTGAAATTTGGTCTGGGAACCCACCAGCAAGCCTGACACTGCTACTCTATAGGACCGGCGTACCGTAGATGAGTATCTAGCCACTGAAAGACAAACATGACTATCACAAATTCCAGAAACACATACCGCATCGCTCGTCGCGCGGGTTACCAAGGAGCGCGTCCTGCTGTTGTCCCGACCCTGGCACAGTGTTAAAAAAATCAGCTTCGGGGTCACCAAACTAAACTTCTTGTGTGCAAAAAATCCACATTACTTTCCACCTTTTAATGTACGCACACTCAACACCATAAATCAGCTACCTGAACTTGTCTCATCCGCCACTGAACTCAATATAAATGTCATCTGTATTCAGGCATCAAACTTAAACATCACGATGTTGGAAAAGGCTGGACATTTATCTCAGCCTCAGCGTGGAAGAACTCTATAGGTGCAACCATTGGTGGAGTTGGCATGTTACTCGGTCCGCTAGCTGTAAAGTCCCTCAACAGCATCGAGGAAATAGAGCCTAGAATCATCATCGCCAGCTTCAATGGCAACCCTATTACAACCATAATTTCTTGCTACTCACCAACAAATTCTAGCGACGAAGAAGATGTAACGCAATTCTATCAGAGTCCGTCCTCTCTCGTCAGACTAGTCCCAAACCATAACTTCTTGGTTATTGGTGGGGACATGAATGCTCAGGTTGGTCGCAGTGACACACACAATTTTGCGTATCACATGTCTTCTAACAGAAATGGGCTTCTTCTTGAAGACTTCATACAAGAAAACACTCTTGTATGTCTTACCACCAAATTTCAGAAAAAGAGCTCTAAACTCTGGACATTTACCTACGCAAATGGCACAAGGGCCCAATTAGATCACATCATAATAAACAAAAAGTGGAAGAATAGTGCACTGAACTGCCAAGCTTTTAACACTTTTGAAGGGGTGTCCTCCGACCATAGAATTGTCACATCCACCATCCAACTAAGCCTTCGAGCCAATAAGAAAAAATCCTCAACCTTCCCCCCATATGACTGGTCTCTTCTCACTTCAAACACGGATCTTCAAAATCAATACACCATCACTGTCAGAAATAAATTTGATGCCTTGCAAGGAGATGTTGAAACACAATCTCCTAACACAACATATAACAACTTTGTTACCTCGCATGAAAAGGCTGCAGAAGATATCATCCCTCTTAAATCAAAACTAAGGCAGCACATTCCTTGGGAATCAAATAACATAGAGGTGAAAAGGACAAGGGTGAAAGAAAAGTCTGCCACAAAAAAATTCAAATCCATCCTCTAAATCTATTCATGATTTCAATGAGGTGCTTGCTCAACTAAAAAATACCTATGAAGAACAACAGGTCAAATACATCCGAAGCAAATCAAACTTATAAACCATTCTGCAGCAAACAAACAATCCGCTCTTGCCTGGAAAACTGTCAATGAAACAAGTGGCAGAAAACCATCAAACAAATCTAAGTTGAAAGCCAATAGTCAGACAGAAAGATTGAATAAGTGGCACGATCACTTCCAAAATCTCCTTGGAAATGCTCCTAATGTATCTGACACTGAGGTTGAACCAATCAATTATCGACTACCCTCTTGGTATTAAACTTGGAAATTTCTCGAATGGTGAACTCGATGAGGTGATTAAGAAGACTAAGAATAAGAAGGCAGCGGGACTAGATAACATTCCTCCAGAGGTTTGCTTTCAATGACATCCTGCTTGACCTTTGTAATGCCACATATAATGGAGAAACAATTGAAAAATGGACTGAAGGTTGCATACTTGCTTTCCCAAAGAAGGGAGATTTGGGTCTGGCCAAAAATTATAGAGGAATTACACTCACCTCTATAGCAGCAAAAATCTACAACTCACTGCTCCTCAACCGTATACAACCAGAGGTTGAGAAAGTTCTATGTAGAAACCAAAACGGTTTTAGAAAGAACAGATCAACAGTTGGACAGATCCTGGCAGTCCGGAGGCTGATAGAGGGTGTCAGGGCTAACAATCTACAAACTTCTCTACTTTTCGTAGATTTCTCCAAAGCTTTCGACTCTGTCCACAGAGGTAAAATGGAGAAGATACTTCTAGCATATGGCATCCCCACAGAGACAGTAGCTGCCATAATGATGGTGTACAAGAATACAAAATCCTTGGTCAGATCCCCTGATAAGCACAACAATCTGGGACTTACCTTATCAGAAAGATTCTTCAAGTAGACACCTGTGAAAAAGCTGACTGACATTGACTATGCAGATGATCTAGCTGTCACTGCCGATACTATTTCAAATGTCACAATTCTATTACATCAACTTGAAAATGCTGCTAAAGATGTTGGCCTATAGGCGAGTTTCAGGGTGTTGCGCGCGCATCATTTTTCAAAAAAACTGGCAAGCTCCCCTCAAAGTAAACATACTATTTAAAATAAACAAAATATAGATACAGTTTCTGGATGTTTAACACTGTTATTCTGCTGTTCTTGGCTCGCTAGCAAGTCTGTTTGCCATTGCTTACTTTTGTGGAGAGCCCGCCAAGAGCCCGCCAATTTCATTGCAAAACGATGCGCGCGCAACACCCTGAAACTCGCCTATATGTCAATGCCTCTAAAACTGAACACATAAGCTTCAACCAGCAAGGCTCAATACAAACTACCTCAGGTGAACTAATCAAACCTGTTGAATCTTTTACATACCTTGGAAGTGAAATCAACTCTACTGAAAAGGATGTGAAAATTCGCATAGCAAAAGCCTGGGCAGCCTTAAATAAAATGGATATAGTCTGGAAATCAGATCTACCGGATGACCTCAAACGCAGTTTCTTTCACGCTACAGTTGAATCTGTTTTGATGTATGGTGCCACAGCTTGGACACTGACTAAGACTCTCGAATCCAAGCTAGATGGCACATACACTCGGATGCTGTGAGCTATTCTTAATATCTCCTGGAGACAACACCCCACTAAATCACAGCTCTATGGACCCATCCCAGATATTTCAATAACTTTACGTGAGCGCAGAATGCGTTTTGCTGGACATTGCTGGAGAGCAAAACAAGAACTTGCAAGCGACCTACTGCTCTGGACCCCTCGCCATGGTCAAACTCGGGTCGGTCGCCCAGCAATCACCTACATTGACCAACTATGTAGAGATACTGGATGCCTCCCTGAAGACCTCCCGACCCTGATGCAGGACTGTGATGGATGGTGTGATAGGCTGAATGTCCGAGCTAGCTCGACCAGATGATGATGATGATATAATATACTAGAAATACATTAATGCAACAACCCCTCGCCTGCTTTTATTAAATGGGTTTTTTGAAACTCCCAATTCCCACCCACCCACCCTGATTTAAAATAAGCACTCCTAATATACAACCAATATAAAAACAAACAGATTTTAAAACAAATGATAATCCTAGAGATAATTATAGAATTTAAGGATACGATGACTACCTGATTTAATGAAAGTTGAACATATCAAAGCATAACTTAGATCTGGTTGTAAAAAACATTGTTTCTATTGGAGGATTCAAAAAGGGATAATTATTTTTAGCAAGCACTTAAATAGCTTATGGCTTCCCTATGTGGCTATGTATACATGTTTGCAAAGGCAGAATTAAAAGTTAAAATAGAGTCTTAAATTTATAATAGAGTCTGAGATAAAAACAATTCAGTAGAATCGGATCCCAGAAAGAAGTATTGAACAGACACGTTTCAGTCGAAAATTTGGAAATACGAGCAAAAAAAATCGCCAAAGCCCATGCAAAGTCAATGAATAACATCAACATAAGCTCATCACTTAATGTGAGGTATAATGGCGGGTGGTATTAACCACCACTCGCGATACCTTGTGTGTTTTCTTTTTATTTATATTATCTTTGGATGGAAACACATACAACTCAACAACTTAATAACAAAGCAAACCTCTTCAGCAGATTTGTTAGTAGGCTGCGAAGTAAGCTCTCCCGAAATACCACATCAGGATACAACACCGAAGCTGAAGGGTTCAAATCTCGAAGGCAAAAACCTGTCTAGAACAGGCACTTTGGTTTTAAGGATGACCAAGCTGGTTCTGGCTGTCAACATCTTGTTGCTTTCAGGAGATATCTCACCGAACCCTGGACCAATGGCAACAACTAATATTGATTCTACAAGCCCATCAAGTAACCATACGTTTATATTTATGAAGCCTAGAACGCGTGGACTTTCACTGGCACATCTTAATGTCAGAGGTCTTCGATCAGCACTCGATCAACTAAGAATCTTTATGGGAAACCAAGCGATGGACGTCTTGACTATAAGTGAAACATGGCTTTCTGATGAACTGACCGATAGCGAATTTGAAATAGGTTATTTTTTGGTTAGAAAAGACAGGAAAATTGGCAATGGCGGCGGTGTTGCGGCATATATTAACAACAAATTTGCATATAAACGAAGACCTGATCTGGAAAACAACAATGTGGAAGCTCTTTGGTTCGAACTGAGAACCCCACACTCCAAACCTGTTCTTATTGCCTCAGTGTACCGACCACCAACCGACGAAACCTTTTTCAACAACTTTGGATCTCAGTTGTCGATGATAGACAGAGGATTAGAATATTTGGTATTAGGTGATTTAAACAGTGACCTTCACCGCAACCTACCCCAAACAAGAAAGCTTAAATCTATGATGACTCGGTTTCAAGTGTCACAATTAATTATTAATTCTACCCGAATAACCGAAACAACAGAAAGTTTAATTGACATCATAATGTCTTCGCACCCAGAGAAGATCGGCGAAAACGGTGTATTACATATGAGTATTAGCGATCATTCTCTTGTTTACATTGTTCGTCAAGCTAGACCAGTCAAGAAACCCCCACGAACAATCAGTTTTAGGAATTTCAATCGTTTTAATGATCAACAGTTCCTCGAAGATTTAAACACCACCCCGTTACATGTTGTAGAATCCTTCGATGATCCTGATCTCGCTTGGTCTTATTGGAAAGATATTGTCAGTGATGCTTGTGATTCTCATGCACCTGTAACGACAAGAAAAGTTCGAGGAGAACAATGCCCCTGGATGACCGATGAAACAAAAGCTCTTATGCGTCAACGGGACTATCTCCACAAGAGAGCCATAACAACGAAATCATCAACAGATTGGCAGGCGTACAAACAAGCAAGAAACAAGGTAAC
>CAXIUP010000126.1:477336-490081 GCA_964035015.1 Corallium rubrum
AATTGAATTAATATTAGTTAAGAAGTCAGATCTTTGATCAAAATCTGTTTCAGTCAAAATCTGACTGTTGCTCTAGCAACCTCTGCAGTGAGTGACGATTTTTTCGTTTCCATTTTCATCAAGACACTCTGCAGTGAGTCTCCTGGGCATGCTGTACAAAACTCACACACTTGTTGCACGTAATTTCCACCACAAAAACATTCGCAGAAAACTGTCAAAGTTTGAAATAAACATCCAACGTTTTTTTATGTTAAGAAGACATGTTTTTCGATAATTCAGCAATATAAAATGTGTAAGTTCGTTGCGTGAAAGTGTCGAGAACTCTCGCGTGTTCCTCGCTAAAAACACGAACACTCGTAACAGGCATGAACAATGTTGTCGAACGAACAACGTTGTTCATGCCCGTTTGAACAACATAAAACTATCATGATGAATCAACAGTATTGTTCATGCATGATACAACATGTTGTTCGGGCATGATGAATCAACGGGATTGAACAGTCATGATACAACAACCACGAACTTGGTTGTTTTATCAAGCTAGGTTTTGCTTGTTGTGACATGCATGAACAAGCCTTGTCGATTCTCCAAGCTGTAACAACATGTTGAAACATGCTTGAACAATGCTGTTATTTCACCAATCATGTTCTAGCCTGTTAACAGTGCTGTTCATGGGTTGTTGAGCCAACAACCCTGTTATAGCCTGCGCGATTTTTACGTGTGTAGCTGCACCATTTCGGGTGGTCCCAGGCAGTCTCTTCCCAGGTTGCCGTGCCGATTCCACAGCGTTTGAGGTTGCCCTTCAGTGAGTCTTTGTATCGCTTTTTGAGGGCACCGATGGAGTGTTTCCCCTCTGAGAGCTGACCATGAAACAGTACCAAGTGCCCCCACCCATCGCAGCTGCGTTCGAATTAGGTATGACTCGATGCTGTCCAAGCCGCAGCGGGATAGGACTTCTGTATTTGGCACTTTGTCCTGCCAGCAGATGTTGAGAATTCTCCGGAGGCACCTCATGTGAAGCTGTCCAGCTTCCGCACGTTCTGACGATGCAACGTCCACATTTTGCAGCCGTACAAAAGCATGGACATGACGACTGAGCGTTAGACACTGATCTTTTGCGACTTTTGCGTTTTTCGTGGCAAGTGGCAACTGTTTACATATTAAGCGCTTTCATGCATGGCCGCCTATTGTAAGTAGTACTTGGTTTAGTGGTAATATAGTGTACCATTTGTTTTTTCATTGAAGATTTGAAGCTTTTCAGTGAAATACTTGCGGATAATTCATAGTTAGGTCTGAAGACTTTAACAACCTTTAATACCTTTTGCTTGTTTTTATTATAATATATAATTCGGCAGTCGTTCATATACAACGTCTAACATTCACACTCCACCTGAGGGCTCATAGTCTCATACATAAAAATGGCATGAAAAGTGAAAACTGAAAAGAAACAATTGTTTTTGGTCTGTACTCTCTAGGCTCTAGTAATGGAAAAGAAGCAGTCAAAGCTTGATTTCTTTTTACAAAGAGCAAACGAACCGGTGAACATGGCAAATGACCGTTTGAATTCCCAAGATCAGCAAGGTACTCAACACATCTCTAATGTCCCAGAGGCAGAGACACCATGCGATGAGGCTGAACAGGCTGAGCAGCCTAGTCAAGACAATAACATCGAATCTTCATCTTTAAGTTCAACAATTGCAAGCAACAGTGAGTCTGAGGCTGAGCTGACTGATACTGATGATTCAAGAGTAAAAATGCGGACAAAAACATAGAGGACGTACCTACCAAAAGAGGAGAGAGGAAAAGAATAAGGTGCAGAGTGTGCAACGAAAACCCAGATATTGTTAAAAGGTTTTGCTACAGAGGTAGAATTCCTCCCATCTGCACACCAACTGGAACAGAGGTCCGTTCTGGAACAATGGCAACACATGTCGGAAGTGAAGCCCATAAAGAGTCAGTGAAGGTGAACAGAATTAAGCGTTTGTCTTCTGCTGAAAAGATACAAACTGTACCTTTATTCAAAATAGCAAATGCGCAAACACATCTTCTTGCTAACCGAATTGGTAAGTTGATCATTCAAGTGTACAATGATGCCAAGAATTTATCAATTTCTGCTTATTCCTGGCCCTCAAGAGTTGTAGCTACCAAAATTGCTAATAGATTCGACCACAACGCTCCTTTCGAAGAGTACGACGCGTCATTGTTCGATTTGCAATACGTATCACCAAAAAGCCACCAGGAACTTTTGAACATGGTTGTCCTGACGGATCTACCAAGATTTAAACAAGAAATCGATGACTGCCTGGCGGCCTCTTTCCGCTGTGATGCTTCAATGGACCGGACTCAAAAGGATAATGAGTTCATGTTGTTGAAAGTTGTTGACAAACATAGGAAAGAGTCACTTCGGTATGTTGGTCTTGCCCATGTTAAAGGTAGGGGTGCAAAGGGTCATTTGGAGGCATTAAAAGATGGCGCAGCTGATACAGTTGGCTTCAGTAAAATGCTGAAGATTGCAAACCATATGTCAATGGATGGGGAAAACAAAAATGTCGGTGAACACAATGGACTGTGGAAATTGATTGACGATGAAAGGGCAAAGGAAGATACAGCTTTTCCAATGTTGAAGTCGGTTTGTGCGGTTCACTCTTCTGCCTTGGTGTATAAAGACCTGTGTAAAGGAGTCTCAGAAGTGGATACGTTGCTACGAAAAGTTTCTGGTATATCTTAATTTTTCCATGCGTCAGCTGTACGTACAAGAGCTCGAAGAATATGCGAAAGAACAGGGTCTCAACGTTCGGCGCTTGCCAAAGTATTTCGAAATTAGATGGTCAGAATTCACAGCTGGTTTGATAGATGCTATTCTCACCTCTTGGAGGGCACTAATGGTGTTTTGCGAAAGATCAGAAGAGGACCAGGCAAAGGGTTTCGGGAAACTGTTGTCAAACAAAGACAACTTGATGCTGATGTGCTTACTTGGAGATGTTCTCTTCCTACTGAAGGTGTTCCAGAAAAAGTTGCAAGCAGACGACATAACAATCGTTGATATTGTGCCAGAAACGAAAAGCTCCTGGCAAAACTCGATAAATGACATCAACGCCAACTCATAGGTGGTTGGGAAGAGGAATTTTCCCAAAGCTATAACGAGGAAGATGGAACTTTCTTTGGGACAGTTTTGTGGCAGAAGGAACGACACACAAGACAAAGAAATCTTTTTGTATCCGAAACGAGGGCATTCTCGGCAGTAAAGGTTGAGGTATTGCTATCCCTGCGTAATGTTATGGAAGCCAGGCTCGACATAGATGATCGTACAAAAGAAAGTTTCAGTTCTTTTGTGAAGTTTTCTGCAAGTGAAGAAGATATCAGGAGGTTCATGCTTCAGTGGCACCTGATCTTGATCTGCGATCACTAGCTCAACAGTACGAGGATGTCCAAGAAAGCAATCTGAATAAAAGCAATCGAAAAGTTGTTCTGCAAAACCTGTGCTCATCAAACCACGGCGAGAAATCTTTTTGTATCCGAAACGAGGGCATTCTCGGCAGTAAAGGTTGAGGTATTGCTATCCCTGCGTATCGTTATGGAAGCCAGGCTCGACATAGACGATCGTACAAAAGAAAGTTTCAGTTCTTTTGTGAAGTTTTCTGCAAGTGAAGAAGATATCAGGGGGTCATGCTTCAGTGGCACCCGATCTTGATCTGCGATCACTAGCTCAACAGTACGAGGATGTCCAGGAAAGCAATCTGAATAAAAGCAATCCAGAAGTTGTTTTGCAAAACCTGTGCTCATCAAACCACGGCGAGAACAACGACCTAACAAAAGTATTGGCACGTATTCTTGTATGCAAGCCGCACTCTGCAGATTGTGAAAGACTGGTCAGCCTACAGCAACCTAAAAACTAGTTCGAGAAACCGTCTTCAATGCCAGACAATCAGCCATTACCTGTACATCAACATCAACATGCCAGTCTTGTCAAAATTCAACCCAAGGCCTGCCATTCATCATTTCATCAATGAAAGAAGACGATGAGTGAGAGATACTCCAAAGGCCGACAAGCAAGCATGGTTTCAGAAAGTTTTTGAATGTGATGCTGATGCTGATGACGATGAAGAGGTCCAAGAGGATGATGCCGACAAAAGAGTAAAAAAAAAAACATTAAACCGTAGCTTTTAGTTTTAGTTAGCTTCTGGTCTGTAAGGGCATAAGGCTGTTAGTTTACGGTTCGCTTAACGTTATCAGAAGATAGTGGACCAGGGTCCTTTAACTTATCATCTTATTTGTGTATTTGCTAATTTAAATTTTGATATTAAATAGTGTATGTTGGAATGTAGTATGTACTGTGCCTTTGAACATAATTTCTGATGCAATCCTTTCACGAATAACACCCATTATTAAATATTAAAGAAAAAATTATCACTGCACAAAATTGCGTTTATCACTGCACAAATTGGTTGAACTTATACATTTAATGTCAACGTCCAGACTTTTGGGTGGCAGAACATTCCAGCTAGGTTAATCCATAAAGTTATTTACCTCAAAGTAAATACCACATCAATTTTTGACGTAAAGTACTTGTAGAGATGTCACCAGTTATCTTAAAAGTTTAGTAATGTAAACATAACCAACACTTTGTTGATTGAAATAAGCCCGAAACAGTATAATAGTCATCACATCCTAACAATGCCTAGTTTGGTACCGCAAAGTATCATGGTACAACGCACCTGATTGGTCCACGCTACATCGTCTTACCCATCTACTGTCCAATCATATTCTACGCGCCAAAGAGAGACAACTCCCTTGGATCAAGCGAGAGAGAGTGCAGAAACCCATAGAAGCACTAGGAAAATCCAAAGAAGTAAGAACCTGAACTTCAAAAGGGACCCAACGTAAGAAGAAACCTAGAAGCAGCATAAGAGTAGAAGACAACTAGACCTAACGTACATTTTACTGAACTTTAATCCCCGAGCCCAGTGAGGGTGCTCATCTCGACATGCGTGGAGTCCATTTTACATGCGTGTAGAAAAAGCGAGGGAGACGAAAGCTGTGAAATAGTTTATTTATATATATATATATATATATATATATATATATATATATATATATATATATATATACACATACGTGTGTTTGGCACGACCAGTGTCCAATTATTCTTACCGCGTGACGTGACTAGCGATGCATAAATCTGTAAGTATTTTGCTTTCGTTTAACAAAATGGAGCCTGCTCTACTTAAATTATAAGACAACAACGAAGAAAAGGATACAAACAGCCGGTTTAATAATATATCTTGAAGCGAAACCAGAGAACCTGAAGAAACCAAACGCCGTATGGTAAACAAAAACTGGATCTGAATTCAGTAAATTGCAGTGTTTGTGGTCATTCCGGTGGTCTCAAAATCATTAACGGTGGGGGATTCGTATTTTGTCACTTAATATTTCCTAAAACAATATACAGCTTCACGTTTTCATACTTTCCCTTTGCTCGTCCAAACCATAAGTCAACAAACACTACCTTAGGCTTATATGGACGTGATGTTTTACATTGACTTTGCTTGTACTTGTTATTATTAAAAATACTCATGGGCTTTGTCGGTTTTTAGTTGTATTTCCAAGTTTTCGACTGAAACGTTATCTGTTTAATACTTCTTTCTGGAATCCGATTCTACTGAATTGTTTTTATCTCAGACTATTATAAATGTAATTTTTGAGCTGTTAACTTCTAATTCTGCCTTTTCAAAACATCTATTGCATAGGGAAGCCATTTAAAGGCTTGCTAAACTAAGTTTTGCTTTGATATGTTCAACTTTCATTAAATGATAGGCATAGTGTGTTCGTTAAGAGTTCTCTGGATTCAATGTACTTTTTCTTGAGATTTCGACTCGGTGCTTCGAGTCTTCATCAGAAGTGAGAGAAAGATGATAGGTCTAGTGTTCTATTGTGTTGACCATCCATAGGTCTTCGTGATTGAATCGTTGTGAGCGTCCAATTGTTTAATTGTTTGATTGTTTGTTGCCGTCGTGTAGCGATTGGTTGTTTTGTCCATTGGTTGATTTTGAATCGTACTGTTCTCAAGGGGAAACTCCGGTGTTGGGTACTACGCACCTACCGAGATAAACAAGATACACACCGTCACGAAGTCAGCGAGAATACTGATAAACTCATTTTGAGACTCGGAAGATAAATATTTGATGCAATATGGCTTTCTTCTCTCGTCTGATAACCAGTAACTAAGCTGTTGATTGTGACGTGCAATGAGGTGTGCTATCTGGATAATAAAGTTCGCTCTATCGTTCATCTGGTTGCCTGTGAATGCAATTTGCTGCCTAGCTAGTGTTCTAGCAATGTCAAGAATCTTTACTATCTCCCGATTTCTGATGTTGTCTTCATCTTCCTGAATTTTAGCAGCAAGTAGTTACCTGTTTAATAGAACGTCAACTTGTCTCATACTGTCTGCGTATTGAGCAAGATCGCTAAGTGCAGCCTTATGTGCCTCGCTTGAAAAGTGCCGTGCCAACTTCCCCTGTTTGTCTTTTCCCACACTTTTAATTTTGTCCCAGGCTCTTAACCCTTTGATCCAAGCATCTGAAGCTTTTTCTCTTCCAGGTCCAGCTGGGAATAAACTACACACAAAACAAAAAACCATATCACCCTTTATACTGTATCTAACGGGGGATATTCCTTGAACCATCCACATACAAAGCGACACTGCTTTCCTGTTGAAATTTCTGGATTTTTAGGGTAGGTTTTTAGTTTTGGTTGGAAAGGTCCAAGTTCGATTAGCTTCTGCTTCTGAAGATCACTTAAACTGCTTGGTCGTTCAGCGGGATCACACAGAGGAGAAATCGTCCAACTGAGACAATCCAATTTCCAGTTTTTCCTGATTTATCTTGTCAAGAGAATCTTGGCAGTCTTCTATCTTGGTAAAAAGATCTTTCACCTTTGAAACAGCATCAAGTACATCAGACAAGAAATCTTGAGGATAGACTAATTCTGATTTAATGGCATCTGTCATGATATTATCACACTTGCATGCAAGCCCTACCAGTACCTTTATACGTGCTGCATAGTCTGTTAAAAATGTTTCATGACCACTTTCTGACATGACATGACATGACATGACATGGCATCACAATCTTCATTTTCATCAACTTTATTTCCTGATTGAGTGACAGCTGCGTCACTCTCGCTTTCACTTTCGTGTGCTTCATTGTCTTCATCCTCGTGGTTCTGAAAGCTAACATAAGTGATATTGTCACCCATGGAACTGTCATCAGCATCACTCTCGTTTTCTTTAATACCATCTTCTTGAGCATCACCACCTTCACTGTTATGTGTGCCGTCCACACGATTTTCATTATCTTCTTCATTCCCCATGCTAACTTCTGCTGGTTTCAATTCACCAATTTTATTAGATTCAGTACTACTCTGATGTGTAGCTTGTGTGACGTCTTCCACTTCATCATCATCCATTATGACATCAACTTCAGTTGCCTTATTGCCAGTCTAAATAGAAGGGAAAGTTGTTGGGGTGCACATTGCTCACAATCATTTTGTTATATTTCATTATTTTGTAATTTTATAGTAGTTGTAAAATACTTAACAAGTATTAGTACGTATTAAGAAGTAAAGAAGTATTAGTAGTAATGAAGCTAACCAAGCATTTATACCTTGAGAAAATTTAGTCTTTTGACAGGCTTCGACATATATTCTGAGGATGCTTTTCCTTTATGCTGAGCCAAGTTGTGTTTGGCAAAGTGGTCACTGTTCATTTCTTTCCGACAGGATTTGCATTTCACTTTGTATCTGTACTGCCTAGCATTGGCTCTGCCGATTTTTTTGCAGTTGGTTCTTGGTCTAAATTCATTAAAGGTCATAAAGAATAAAAAGGTTGTAATACTAAAGAATAACAAAATGTAGTCCAGTGAATGCAGTGACTTCAGTAGAAGTTAGGATGTATAGCGTATAAATGTATATGAATTTCCTATTTTAATTTCAACTCAGCAACAGGGTTTTGGCTACATTGGCAAATTGCACAAATAGACTCATAAAAAATAAAAAACTATATGAATGAATTTCTATCATATACAACCACTTTGACAAAATCTAAAACACAATGGGTGATTATAAATAACATGCATATAAGCAGGGAGTAATGGACGTTGTATATTTAATATAATTTTGACACAATACTGACAATAGTGAATAGACAGATTACCTGATAAATAATTAATACTTTTCTTAACTGGTTAACTTCTTTGAAAATAAAGACGTGTCAACTCACCATCTAGTTTGTCTCACTCTCAAGCTAATTCCCCAGAACTCATATGAATTCGATGTCTTGGAAGTTGAAACTTGGAATTTTCATCTTACAATTAACATAATAACATGAAAGTTCTAACAAGACAGTCTTTTAGTTTCTCTGTACAACTCTCAGTCATGCAGAATAACTGGTCAGCAGTTTACCTAGACTCGGCAAGTACTTCATCTTATTGGATATATCCTAGCCTCAACCCTAAACCAACCCTGACTTAACTCTATATCCCATAACATGAAGCACTTATGAAACTCGTAATGGAAACTTTTGAACAATGCACGAACAAATCCTACAGTTTTCGAACGAATCAACTTATCGTTGAATGTTTCCTGACAGATGAGATTTGCCTGACGAGATCCAGCCTATTTGCCCGACGAGATAGGCTTTGTTAAGATTGGGGGGTGTCAACCCCCATACCCCCAAGCAGTTTTGCCCCAGAAGACGCCTATAAGACCTGGCTTCCGGCTTCATTCCTTCGTCTATTGTAATGAGCGTGGTAACTGTCAAGCCAAGGTACCAAGGAAATTGGTTAAAACTTTGAAACAAAAACAAAGGCATTTAAACGCTCACGTTTGCTTGCCAATGGTAGTAGTGAATCGCACGTCATTGCTTAATCATCATTTAGTCATCGTCAGACACTCAGACTGCCCAGAGTGTTTACGTCTGAAGTACGGTACGGCGGTACGCTTGTTAGCCAGTACGGCCTGGGGAACACGGCAACACGCTATTATTACTTTGTGAGGTCAAAGGAAGAAAAGGTAAGAATTTTGTCAATTCTATGATTCATATGAATCCTATCTAGTAATCATAAGTAAACTTAGTAAGCAATAAGCAATAAGCATCTTTAAAGTGCCACTAACCCCAAAAACTTTTTCTCGCAAATCTAAGAGCCCTTATTGAGTGGATTAGGCCAGTTAATAAATTATTGGTATTGGACGTTTCGTTGATCTTCTGTAGACGACCAAAGTTGCATCTGCATGTCCCATGGCGGAGTAGGAAACGGAATGGGTATATTCCTGGTGTGACGTCAGGCAAGTCAAACAACGAACTCCTTTGAGCTCTGTCTGGTGAATACATAGAATTTTTTGGGTTGAAAATTCATTTTCCCAACTAACTCAATGTAAAAATTCTATGCATTCAGCAGACAGAGCTCAAATGAGTTCCTTGTTTGGCTTGTCTGATGTCACACCAGGAATATACCCATTCCCTTTCCTTCTCCGCCATGGGACATGCATATGCCAATTTTTGCAACTTTGGTGGTCTTCAGAAGACCAAAGAAATGTCCAATACCAATAATTTATTCACTGGACTAATCCACTCAATAAGGGCTTTTAGATTTGCGAAAAAATTTTTTTGGGGTTAGTGGCACTTTAATCTTTACATTTGGACTTTGGAGTGCTTAATGCTATCATAATTATTTAAACAAGGTCACCGAGGCTTATCAACCAATATAATATATAAGTTAAATAAAACGTGAATATATTACAAGAATTTTAAAATACAATCTAAATCTAAAAATTACACATGAGAATATTAATCTAAAAACCTAACGTCCTAACCATTTTTCATGACTAAGATGAAGAAAAAGCTACATTTAAAAATTTTAACAGGCTCATACTGATACAGAGTTTAGACTTTAGAGTTATAAACAGGCAAACAGCTTAAGAGGCAGTCTCTGTAAGAACTGGCCAGTGATTGTTGGTTTGAAAATCAACCCTGCCTCATATTTTTGTCATTTGGTAGACTAAGTAAGCACATCACGGAATCGCACTTTTTCGGAATTTTTCGACTCGTGTGTTTCCCCGAGATTTTCAGCTTCTTGTCCTTCGGTGGCATGACAGTGGTTTCAACGCTTCCGTCAACGTAGAAATGGCACTTGTATATCGTTCTATTGCACAGGCGTGTGGAGGGTTTTGTGGAATTTTTGAATATAAATTAAAAGTTAAGCTTCTTAACCTTACGTATCTGACTTGATTGGGTTTGAAACGCTTTTAATTTGTTTCTTTATGTGAGCCCGCTTTGAACTGTTTTCCTCTTATAGCCCGTACACAAAAGTAGCTCCTTTTAAAATTGTTTTTCTTAAAAGTGGCACCATTAACAAACACCCCCCTGGATTTTTTTTAAAGCAATAATAACGGGTTATATTCTTACCAAAAAATATTTTGGGGGAATTAGTTCGAAAATATATTGATCGATGCGTAAAGTATACTATTTTTACTCAAACACCGGAAGTGACGCTCAATTCGATGTATCGAATTTCTAGCGAATATATTTAGTGAATATACAGGTATCAGTATATGCTACTTTTCGAAGGTAAAATACTGTTTTAATGTTTATGAAATGTCATTTTTTGTGAATTACTTCACAAAAGTTAGATACTTAGATTTATACCTTCTTTAGAGTATATATATACATGTATATATATATATACTCTAAAGAAGGTGTAAATCTAATAATATATATATATATATATGGAAGCGACTTTGTCATCTCCTGCTAACGGGCCATCTGGCTTGGTAAACAGTGACAACTTTCCAAGTTTAAAACAAAAGCATAAAACAAACGTGGCATATACGCACGTTTGAAAACCTCTGCTTGCAGTAATTATTAAAAGTTGGTCAGGTCGCTAAATGTGTGTTTACAATTATATTGTTTACAATTATTTCGAACAGTTACAAAGTGATCCGCGAACCTCAATCGCGTGCCATATAAATATGAATAATGTTTAAGAGGAAAACGATTTCGCTTTTCAAGCTGGCGGAATAATTTTTACAGTGTAAAGTTTACTATGTCATTTTGAATATTTCTACAGCGATACCAGAAATGATGATCAGTTTGACGTATCGAATTTAAAGTGAATATATCTTGCACAGATATAAATGTATATTCTACTCATTAAGTTATCTTTGAATGTTTAATATCAAATGTTTTTGAGAACCTTCGAACTTTTCGAAATGCGACAACCGCAAGAAAGTTCGTTGTTCAGACTATTTCCAATTTTGGTTGTTTGTGCAATCGCATGCTGCACACAAAAGAATGTTCACACGCACAGATGTTGCCGTCGCATCATGTAAACGCGGCTCCCCCGCTTTCAAATAGCACGCCAGCTCTTAAACGATCTTCATTGCACATACATGAGTACGTAAATTTCATTCCAGTTACAATCGCTCTTTGAAAAAGTCATCCCGGTACGCGGGGCATGCATATGTAGTGTTTACATGCATGGAATATTTCATCTCGGCTCCCGGTGTAGACGTATTATTTAAATATATCTTATTTGAATCGCCGCTGGTCCAGATCGACCCTCTTAGCAAAACGCTGTTTCAGCAGCTAAAGTACGTTGTTCTCGTAAATTCATGAAATGGAAGAAAAGTGTTTTCTGCATGATCGACATAGCAGCGAATGTTGAAGTGATCGTGGTTTGTCTGAATATGTATCACTTGTTTGCTGCAATGAGGTTGTAAGTGGTCATCTTGCTGGATGTCATTTGTCACGAGAATCCCAGTCTTATTTCACCTCGCAGTGGAGCAACTTCAAGGTATGAAAATTTGCCCCAAACACCGTCATAACCTCAGCAGATTCTGGCGTCCATTGACATCTTGTCAGTATCCCATCCATCCAGGTCGTCCACGGAACATAAAAGGAAGCCGTGTAATAAATTTACAAACAGCCAAAGATATCCAAACCTTGTATGGTCAAATAGTACAAATCGGATCACATACATATATACATATATATATAACAATCGAAATATGGTATAGTAGGTTAATACTGCCGAAACAGAGAACGTAAGTGGTCTAACGTTTCGAGCGAAGGCCCTTCGTTTCTCTCTGATGAAGGGCCTTCGCTCGAAACATTAGACCACTTACGTTCTCTGTTTCGGCAGTATTAACCTACTATACCATATTTCGATTGTTGTTTCAACACTGCCTACGCTACTACTTTTATTACATATATATATATATATATATATATATATATATATATATATATATATATATATATATATATGTATATGTATATGTATATGTATATGTATATAAAGATTTTTAATTTAATCTTTAATATTTTATTAAATTATAGAAATAGTATAAAAACGACTTTTATGGAAATTTGTTTAGCAATTTGCACTGAATGTCGAAAGGTCCATATCAAGAAAATGACGACCCAGAGCAAGTGAGTAAGGGCTGTTGGAACTGACAGTGAGTACAAATCGGATCACGTAAGTTGAATCAATATATAGATAGATAGATTTTGATAGATAGATTTATTAAGATTACATCGCAGCCAATATGGCTGAATTACGTAATTTACACATTTAGATATTCAAAAGTAACTTATATCTATAAAACTATGTTATATTAGGATATAAAACAATCAAATTTAAAATGTAACTAAGGTAAAATTTTAAAAACTATATAAAACTACATACAAATT
>CAXIUP010000126.1:490281-680795 GCA_964035015.1 Corallium rubrum
TACCTATATGTATATATGACAAAAACGTGTTTGGGTATAATTGTCTTGTAGAGCATTGTATATCCGAATCCCGTCTTTGAGACTGCACTACACACCATACCACACCATAACACACCAAACTACACTATTTTTTGGAGCTTTTTTCAACGTTTTACTTACTTTAAAACAAAATCGATTACGCTGTCACACACCCGAGTTCCTTCATCAAGTGAACTAATATCCCTTTTGTAAATACTGATTCCGTCGAGATGTGTAACTTAAAAATATGAAAAGATTTTTGTTGTTTTTGTTGTCTTTTTTATTTTTGTTGTTGCGACATTTAACATATACAGTACATGTATATATTACTTTAAGCATGTTCATTAAATTCAGGGGCGAAACTACTGGGGGTATGGGGGGCAAGACACCCCCCAATCTTAACAAAGCCTATCTCGTCGGGCAAATACGCTAGATCTCGTCGGGCAAATTTTATTTCTCAGGAAAAATTCAATGAAAAGTTGATTCGTGCAAAAATTGTAGGACTTTCTCGTGCATTATTTAAAAGTAAAAGTTTCCATTGTGAGTTTCATAAGTGCTTCAATGTTATGGGATATGGGTTGAGGCTAGGATATATTCCATAAGATGAAGTACTTACCGAGTCTAGGTAAACTGCTGACCAGTTATTCTGCATGACTGAGAGTTGTACTTTCATGTCGTACTTGTTATAACTTTCATGTTATGTTAATTGTAAGACGATAATTCCAAGTTTCAACTTCCAAGACATCGAATTCATATGAGTTACTGGCGGATTAGCTTGAGAGTGAGACAAAATGGATGGTGAGTTGACACATCACGTTTATTTTCAAAGAAGTTAACCAGTTAAGAAAAGTATTAATTATTTATCAGGTAGTCTACTGTCTATTCACTACTGTCAGTATTGTGTCTATATCATTATATTAAATATACAAGGTCCATTACTCCCTGCTTATAGCCTTATATGCATGTTATTTATAATCACACACTGTGTTTTAGATTTTGCCAAAGTGGTTGTATATGATAGAACTTCATTCGTATAGTTTCTTAATTTTTATGAGTTTATTTGTGCAATTTGCCAATGTAGCCAAAACCCTGTTGCTGAGTTGAAATTAAAATAGGAAATTCATATACATTTATACGCTATACATCCTAACTTCTACTGAAGTCACTGCATTCACTGGACTATATTCTGTTATTCTTTAGTATTACAACCTTCTGATTCTTTGAACCTTCTTTGTTTTTCTCGCTGATGAATTTCCATAGGATTTGCTCAATAGGAAATCCTATAGGATTCAATGGGAAATCCTATAGGAATTATACTAGAATTCCTATAGGAATTCGTATTAGATTTTGGCCCAATTTCCTATATGATTCAATAGGAAACCCTGTAGGAATTCCTATAGGATATTGGGCCAAAATCTAATAGGAATTCCTATAGGATTTCCTATTGAATTCTATAGGAATTCCTATAGGATTCAATAGGAAATCCTATAGGAATTCCTATAGGATTTCCTATTGAATCCTATAGGAATTCCTATAGGATATTGGGTCAAAATCTAATAGGAATTCCTACACTCTAAAAAATAGGATGTGTTATGCAACACACCTTTTTATCTAGAAAACAACACACCTTAAGGTGTGTGAGAAAACACAGCAAACGATGTGCGAGAAAACACGGTTTAAGGTGTGTAATATAACACACCATAAGGTGTGTTTCTGGCTTGTCCAGAAAACGACACATCTTAAGATGTGTTTTGTAAAAAGGTGTGTCATTTAACACGTCAAGGTGTGTTTCATAGCATACATTAAGATGTGTTTCCTAACACACTTTAAGATGTGTTTCACAACACACTTTAAGATGTGTTTCACACACATCTTGAAATGTGTTATCTAACACACCTTGAAATGTGTTATCTAACACACCTTAAGATATGTTACTAAACACAGCTTTAAAAGATGTGTTAACGAACACACCTATACAGTCTAGTAAAAACACAGTATATACATTAAAGTACAATTTAAGAAACAACTATAATAAAGAAAACCATTAATATATTTAGGACAAAAGTAATCTGATTATATGTATGCATGCATCCAACAAATAATTTAGTTATTCAAAAAATAAATATTACATTTTTAAAAAGTTGATAGCTAATAATATAATATAAGATTAAAAATAGTTTGCGATAGACAAAACTAAACAAAAAGCCATGGTGTCATCAAACCCTAATATTTGAAAACTAAAGTTCGAATCTGAATTCGTGAATGTCAACACATAATGTTCCTTAGTTCTGCCATAAAAGACGAATACTTAGTGCTTTTGTAGGCAATGTCAGTGCACCCCAAAGCTATATCCTGCAGGAAGGAAAGGATTCCAATCATAGAATCAGGGTAGGTGACATGAAAAAAATAAAGTAGTATAAGGATATCAAATCCACCAATACCTTCATAAGCTCTGTGTCTGGACGCTCCATGAACACTTCTCCAGAAATAAATATTTGTTGGATAGCTTCTGGAGAGCCAGTACAAGTGATTCTAAATTGAATCATTTTGTCTCTAAAAAGACTTTCCACATTGGTAGATGGCTAGAAAGAAAAGTAATATATATTTACTGTACAGTAAGATAATATATTATTTTTCAGTAACCAATACTAACATTTCTGGTAGGTATATAGCTAGTGTCTGTGGTCATTTCCAAATTTGAAAATTGCAATGCTCACAAGTGAATTAAATGAAATACATGTACTTGTGACCAAACTCTCGACACTCCACATTTGTGTGTTCATAACATGACTTGCCGCGGTTTATATACAGGTTATAAACCTTGCAACCTCATATAAACCTCACAATAACAATAGCACCTCATCACAAGCTCTTTTCCTATCCTATTGAATTATTTACCACCTTGGTCATCTTATAAATAACTTAAGCACCTAAGCCTCAGTTTATCAGCGACATAAATTCCTTGGGCTTCACCCTCGGGTTTATATATCACTAATAAACTTTGTATTCGGTGCTTAAAGCTATACATAACAAATTGTAACTTACATCCTTAAATTTTAACAGGCTGGTGACTCTCTTCTTGCTAGTTCTCTTTTCAACGACCTCCACTGCAGCCACAACATCCCCATTGGCCAGTTTGTTGCTTCTGGCTTCTTAAGCAGTGCTTTGAAAACACAAATTAATCTTTCTTCTGCATCCTTAAATTTTCTCTCCTGATCACTAAGAATTCTTTCCATTTCTCTTCGCACCTAGAAATTTGATATAAAGTACATGTAACTTATATTAGGAAACAGACAGAAATTACACATATCTGTAAACAACCTTATGCATGTACTGCAGTTTGACCCTTTCACCACCATGGTGGCCCATTAGTATTTTACTCTGACAAACACCAGAGAATTTTACTCATCAAGGGAGAAGGTCTGGTGGTGAAAGGATTAAAAACAAAGACTTTGCAAACTTAAGGTAAATGAGCAAGAAATGAAAGAATTTTGTTTAGATTGCCAAGCTGTAGACAGGAGTTGTCCAATTATGTTTAATTTCACAGTACAGTAAGTGAGAAGTTGGAGTTCAAGGTTTTTCATAGGTTAGTTATTCAACATACAATCTTGATTAGCTGTATATATACACCATAATTATAAGAACGATATTGTGAAATTAATACCATACATGTAACTCTTTCTGTTCACTGCAAGGTTTTCACTTTGAAAACCAGAATAAAATAACCGAAAGTCAACCATCGCAGTGAAAGAGTTAACTGAGATGGGCTTTAACTCTTTCACTGCTGGATTTCTTCCTTCAACGAGTAAAATCATCTGACATCAGAAAAATAACAAAAGTTGACTGTACGTAGCAGTGAAAGAGTTAAGAACAATTTTGAAAGTACACAAACAAAATGCACTAGTGTACACACAAACCTATCTTCGCTAGTTTAACCACTTAATGAGTAAAATAACCTACTAATATCATACAATTATTGGATGAGGTTGAGCATGATAGCTTGTGTTATCAACGCCGAGGTAAGTGTTATCAATAATACAAACCGAGGCTTGATAACACAAGCTATCATGCGACAACCGAATTCAATAATTGTTTTATTATACAATTATAAATGTAGAAGCCCTCAAGAAGTTTATACAAAGTCGAAAGTAAGATAAAAAAGTGAATCATGTCAACAAAACTAGCCAAATCCTGCCGATTCCTGCCCACTTTTGATCGTCACTCCTAAAGGTCCCAGTGGCCATGTTTGTTTTGCTCAATCCACTAGCCAGCTCGCAAAAATTACGTCAAAGCTACTGACAATTAGCCTTTCCGAAGTTCATGGGAAGTCTGGTGCCGAACTCGCCCCAATGGAATTGTGGGGCTGAATTTGGGACGAAACAAAAAAATCGAAAATTGCATAACAAAATATATTTTTTAATGGGGAAGTTCAATTGTTGTGTGCTAAACTGTGCCAATACCTGGCGAAATTCCCCTGAACTGAAGTTCCACAGTCTTCCAAGAGACCCTAAAGTACTTACTGAGTATAAAAGACGTATACGAAATGATAATCTCAAGGACATTTCACCGAATACCAAGATATGTGGTAAACACTTTCCCGGAGGGGAAAGGGTATGTCGAACTCAACTTCCAACTATTTTCCCCTGGTGAAAGCCTGTCAAACGACGCCGTGAAATTATTAAACACGAGTTGCCATCGAGATCCAAAACATGCAAGACCAAGACTAGCTTTTCGATAACGATGGATCACACAGACGCGTGTACAAACAGTAGTGGCGCTGAAAACGTAGTCGTAGTCGACGACATTCTTGCTGAAAGCAATGACAATGTTATAAACAGGGAAAACGTGGATGGGAAGGAAGTGAATGGCGTTCATGATGCATGTAAGCAGGAGGCTGAAATACTGAAGGAAAAGGTAAACTTCTTACAAATTCAATTGGATAAATTGAAGTATAAACTTGAACATGAACCTAAATTTGATATTGATGTTCATAAAGACTGTGATGATGACATATCATTTTTTACTGGATTTTCAAATTATTCCTCAATGGTTATGTGCTTCGACATGCTAAAAGAAAAAGTTGCCAACCTAAGTTATGGTGGTCGTCGCAGATTGAACTTTCACGGGAGAAAATGTGGTACCAAGCGAAAACTATCATTATGGCAAGAATTTACACTTGTTCTTTTAAGACTAAGGCTTGGACTTCTTGAAAGGGATCTAGCAGAGAGGTTTCGTTTATCTGTGTCTACAGTTTATGAAGTTTTTCGAACATGGATAAGATTCATGAAGTGCAAATTACAGCCACTGTGTATTGTGTGCCAAGCAAGGAACAACTGGAATGTTATATGCCCCCTGTATTTAAAGAACTGTATCCTGAGTTAGTTAGCATCATAGATTGCACAGAGATCAAAATGGAATCTCCATCAAGTCTTGACAAACAGTCTGTTTGTTATTCAAGCTATAAGGCACATACAACAATGAAAGCACTTATTGGAATAACTCCAGGCGTTGTATCATTTGCTAGCGAACTGTATTGTGGATCAATAAGTGACCCAGATATTGTCGAGAAGTCAGGATTTTTTAGTCACATACACAAAGGAAATTTTATCATGGCAGACAAGGGATTTTTAATCCAGGACCAGCTGGCTGCTATTGGTGCCCATTTAGTCATGCCTAATTTCCTAAGTGACAAGTGTCAATTTACAAAAAGAGAAACTAACCATAACAAGAAAGTGGCCAGCTTGCGAATACATGTTGAACGTTACATGGAATGCTTAAAAAATTGGCACTATTTTGATCGAGTCATCCCTATTACTACTTCTAGTATTGCTTCTGATGCATGGATTGTTATTGCATGCTTGTCAAACTTCAGGCCTCCAATGATCACATAAATATGAAAGAAGTAACATACAGTATAGCTTATTGAGTTGGAAGGATGGTGCAAACTCCTCTTATTTACTTTTGCATACAAATAGGACAACTGTTGTAATAATGTGTACTGATATTTTTCTTAAAAATATCCATAGTTAACCACATGGATGGAAATTTACCCTACTTTGATATTTAACTCTGTCTAACACCAAATGATTTTACTTGTCAGTGTTAGGCTACTGCCAATTTTAAATGTTGATTAACCATTATGGCCATTAACTGGAAGTACTCTTCCACTAACAAGTAAAATCCATGTGCCCCACCTTTTTTCATGGCCAACCCCCCTAATTCCATTAGCCCCCCCTGATGAAAAATGAACTGAGGCCCACAGACAGATAAACAGATTACAGACAGATAAACAGATTACATACCATGTTTGCACAATTGCACTACAATAACCTTTATATTTACTCCTCATGATCAAACCTAGCATAATTACATACAGTATTTACATTTACTGTTGGAAAAGGTATGACCTTATTCCAACGTGGCTCATTGTAAAGTACCCTGGGATACACTAACTCAGGGAAAATGTTAGTGAAATAGAACTTCTCAAGTTGTGTAATCACATTGTTCCAAAAAACATTATTGAATTTAACTATTTCAGAGTGCAGCCAGATACCACCATTTGATATAACAAAATGACATGCTATGTAATTACTACAAAAAAGTTGTTGTTGCATTTGATAATAATACTTATGATTACTATTTATTTGAATGTTGGCTCCATCTTTCTTGTAGATCCCTAGTCTGCAGAGGGTATCCTCCATTGATTCACCTTCTTTAGAAGCTACATATTTTACTTCAATCAAATTTCCCTTTTCAGTGATCCCATCAGGACTGGCACCTAAGTAGGGGTGACTTTCAGATATAAAAAATCCACACCTTTTTACAGTGTTTTTTGTTTCTTTACTAAACCACTTGCTTCCATTTCAATCCCCTTCCTCATGTGACATGTTTGAACCCTTGGTTTGTACATCAGTATTTCAGATATTGCATTTGTTGGGCTTGTGTTTTCTTTCAAAAGACATCTTTTTGTCTGTGATGCTGTTATTCTGGGCTTACACACATTGTACCACAGCATACAATTATGTTGATCCCTGGTTTTACTCTCAATTGTATCACAATTGTTGGCTGAATCAAACAAGCGTTTCTTGACTCGCTCAGCCTTAGCAGAGATTTCATCCAATGACATCGGATTTGGCCTGTCCGGTGAGGTCAGTTTCCACATATATTCATCAGGGTGCTGCACATTTCCTACAACAACCTGTGGTTCAGCTGCATCAGCACAATTAATAGTATCTTTGGGAAGATCATGAGGCAATATTAAACTTAGACCCATTGGCTTGCCAGTCTTTTTCTCAACCTCTTTCACTTTGTTATAGAAAGCATTTAAGTCACTACTTGTAGTACTTCTTTGGTGGGGAGCTCGAACGTCGCCATATTCCTTTGCAAAATGTTTAGTTACCTTGCCATATTCATGTTTTTGAAATTTCACAGACTGAACTGGTTGTGGTTCTAGCTTGCGTTTTCTACTAGGAACATTCCATTTGCAAGGCTTTGATGTGCAAGGTATGTTTTCTGGTGTTCTGCTTTGTACCTTAGCAGCCACCATACCATTCTCTGTAGCAGTTTTGTCTTCTAATGCGAACAAAGTTGCAGCAAGATGGTTACAGCGACCATCCACCCCTGCTGGACAGCAACAGAAGGCATTAGAAATATCACCATTTGACCCAAGGATAATTTTAACTGTGTAGATTTTACCTTTTTTCATTGATGGAAGTACTTTACTTAAAACATAATGTTTATGCTGTTCCTTTTTTGAGAAAATCTGAAAAACATGACCAGATTTATAAAAGTTATACCCCTTCACTATAGGCTTTTCTGTGGACAGTTGCTTTTTCAATTCCACGTCATCTATTAAATACTTCCAAATGTTGCGATAAGATATTCTTGGGAGATTGGTTGTCCCACATTCGAACCCAGTGGAAGGAAAATTTTCATTCACTTCAGGGTGAATTTCTTCGGCCAGGCCAAGCTCTAGTCTTTTCTTTGCCAAATTTACACCATCATCTGGATCAACTATATTTTTGTCCAGCCCATTATTTATGTAATCATTGACCCTGTATTTTTAAAGAAAACAGCATTTATCAACTTATGAATAATTTCTTTAACTTTAAGTATATTAATTCAATGACTTCAATATAACAATATTCCTGGTTTTACACCAACAATTAAATATATTTTGCCTTATTTGGAAAAGATTAAGCTGCTACATCGTATATACACATGAGCAAATGAAACTTGAATACATGATCGTCAGGTCGAAAAACATATTAAAATTAAGTGCACAAACCTTTGCACTAAATCTTGTCGCTTTCCCTTGACTTTCGCACCACGACACAATAACCACCGCTTTAATACCGCAACTGTGCATTGTTCAACCGGTTTTTGAAGTTTTGCACCAGGTATATCTGTCTCTTCAAGTTTAAAACCGTCTGAATTTGAGTCCATCTCTATTTTTTATATAACTTTATTTACTTTTTATAAAAGTTCGTCCCAAATTCAGCCCCACAATTCCATTGGGGGCGAGTTCGGCACCAGACTTCCTATGAACTTCGGAAAGAGGAATTTTTGATATTTTGTAGGTGGCAAGACATCAAGAATTGTCTGTAGGTTTTTAGCCAATCACAATCGAGATTGTATCAGTATTGTATAATATACACTAAATGTCTGCTGCCGAGGGAAACAGTTAGTTTTATTTTCCCGAGAGTCTTGATATTTCCCGAGACGAAGTCGAGGAAAACAATCGAGACTCGAGGGAAAACAAAACTAACTGTTTCCCGAGGGAGCAGACATTAACTGTTTTGTTATATAGCTTGAGTTTCGCTGAATAATTTCGGCGTTTATCAAGGGAAAGTACACAAAAGACAAACGCTAAGACTTACAAAAACATTTCGCCTGGCTCCGTAATTTCACTTCAACCAAACAAATATAAGTCTCAGAACAAAGGAACAGCAATACATTTCCCCAGTTAATCTTCACACATGCTTTGACGACCTATAAATATTCTTTTTTTCGTACCAAACAAGCTTTTTGTTTATAGGATACTGTGAAGAGGTCAAGTTCTAGCGGGCAACAATTGAAAACTTATTGACCGAGCGGGCAATAAGTTCTCAATTATTGCCTGCTCGGTAGACATTGCAATTTAGCTAAGGTCATGTGACCACAAACTAACCAATGACAGTTATCGTTGGATCCAGTGAAACTCTAGCTATATAACAATAATAGCTATTAAGGTTAAAATATAATTCTAAAACAAAGCTCTTTTGTTGGGAATAAAAAAGCTCAACATTCTTTTCTGAAATTGCAACAAACTGGAAAATGTGATAAGTTTATACTTATCTTCGCTTTCGAAGATATGGACACTTGTTTAACACTTCAATAGAGGACTTGGCATTGTTGGTCACAAAACGTCGTCGCTCTTTAAAGGTACCTCCAATTAAGCTGTTGTATATTTTCCCTGACATATCACCAGCTTTTGCCTCTGATAACAGATCAAGATTTCTTTTCTGTGCCTCAGGGTCATCTTCTGACAGCTTTATCTTCTTGGCAGCACTCTTTTGTCATGGAAATATCTCTATCTTCAGATTTTAGAGATTTTGTGGAAGAATGTCTTAAATTTCTAAAATATTGGCTGAGCTGCTTCTGTACAGACAACTAAAAAAACAAAGATTAATTTAAAAAGTTAATTGATCAACTTAATTTTCACTCAAGTACATACATGAACTTACTATCTAACAATTACCGTAATTTTTCATTGCTCTATGAATCAACCAAAAACAGCTACTGAAAGTCCAAACTCTCAGCAATGGATTACCAAGTTATTGATGCATTGCTGCCTGAGATGGCCAAAAATATCAAGCTTTTGATATAAAATAATCATACACTGAAATTGATATTAGGTGCTACTCAAAGTGACAAACAATACTGGGTGAGTAGAGAATAATAACTCTACTCAACTGCAGCTAGAATTATTCAAAACCCACCATCTTTGGTTTACTAGTCTGATGCTCTAACTTAAAGTGTGCATGAAGCGAAAATTCAGTTGTCTTATTCGAAAGAACAAGCGCTAAAGTGCTTATATCACTTGTGGGGTTTTAACGTATTTAAATAGAGCAGAAAAAATCAGTTAATAAGTTATTTTGCCGTTTTTGATTTAGTCAAATAGTTCCTGACATATTGCTTTCTGAACATGCCAATTCTCAAAAATTTCCGTCATTCATTTTAACACCTTGGGGGCCTGGGACTCAGGAACGAGTCAACCCAAAACAACTACGTTTCAGCTTATTGATTCACAAAAACACATATATTTGACTGAAAAATTGAAATGTCGGGCTCACACCCGTTTTCCAGTATGCACGAAAGTTCCAACTAAGAAGTTGGTAGGCTTAGGTTCCTGAGTCCCAGGCCCCCATACTTAAAAATGAACGACGGAATTTTTTGGCAAAAAGCCGAAATTGGTATGTTTAAAGGGCTTATATCTCACAAACTATTAAAGTAAATCAAAAACGGAAAAATAACTTATTAACTAACTTTTTTGCTCTATTCAAATACGTAAAACCCCACAAGTGATATAAGCACTTTAAAATGACAAAAGTAACATATTTTGCATCCGTGCTTTGTTGTTGAGATATTTCAGTTTGTTTAAAATGTAAATTAAACAACTTGACGTCACACGTGCATGATGAGTTATCAGAAAAGGTTATATATCTTTGCTATTATCAAGCCAAACTTTATTCGAAGCCTGTGCGTGTGTTTCTCTCACAATGCCAAACATGTAGAATTTTCAAGTGATTATGTTTGATAATAGCAAAGATATATAACCTTCTCTGATAACTCATTATGCACATGTGACATCAAGTTGTTTACTTTATATATCAAACAAACTGAAATATCTCAACAACAAGACGCAAAACTGCAAAAGATGTTACTCTATCATTTTAAGTGTTCTTTCAAATAAGACAAACTTAATTTTCGTTTCATGTGCACTTTAAATATGTGATATTTCGAAACTGTAATCTACTTTCTTCAATATCGAGGAACTTATTAACTCTTCATCGTATGTTGTTGGAATAATTATTGCATGGTACAGTGAACTCAGCACGCCGGGTCAGGAATACCGAATTTCCCGCCATCAGCGTGAAGCCAAAATTCTGTGGTCAAAACCAAGTTCTTGATGGGAGTCTGGGGACTAGCTATTTTGCATATAAAAGCGCGGATATTATGGAAATACGATACTTCGGACGTAAAAATTGGAGGGAAATCCAAAGAGATCAAGCTTTTAGCTTTCGTTCAATATCAAACTTGCTATGCAAGTCGGCACGTATACTGGAGAAATTTAACGATATTTTCGCCTTTTATGCGACTAACCAAGAAATCAACCAGAATGGCCTAACTTTCGCTCCAATAAACTTCGCACACGGGCGAATTAGAAAGGCACAAGTACGGCTATCTGGTTCTTGAACATCAAGGTAAGAATCGTATGTTTTTGTTTTTTTCGTATCTTTCTTTATTCAACAATAAATATGACATTTGTACCATCGTCTTGCAAGCGACCTCCATGTTTTGCTGTATATTAAATTACAGATGTTGCTGTAGTCTGCAATTGTGTAGTCATGCTGGCCGCAGATGCGAATGCCGAATTGCAATTATTCTGATTTGGTTTAATACGCACAGCCTATTTGGTTTGTGTTAGTGCCAGTGGCGGCGGAACATATTTGAAAGTAGGGGGGGCTGGGTGACAACGTTAAAGGGGTGTGGCCATAGACTCTGACAGGTCAAGGGTGTAGCCGAAGCATTCTCGGGATGTCCTAGGGCATGTTCCTCCCCCCCCCTCGAAATTTTTTGGAATTTTGGGTTTCTGAAATGGCCTTTCCTGCATTTTAAGATCACTTTTGAACAGAAAGTAAAATTTTCCTTGTGTTTGGAGAGTAGTCTTCCTTTTTATAAACGACAAAAAGCAATCGTATCCAATCAGAAGTTCCCTCATGCAGGTTCTGACTTAAATAACATCATCTTGTTGTCATGTCTAATTGTCTATGTGACTATGTCTATGTCTCTGTGTGTTTATTTGATTTGTTTGCATCTTTTATGAAAAACTCAAGCTATCAAGGTTATTTGGGGAGGAAGCTTCTTCATGCCCCCACCCAGTGGATAGAACCCTGGGCCTGGGTAGGGGACTATCCAAAGCAAACTAGCAAATTAGCCCATAAGAATTTTTAGACCTCAGGTAATTAATCACTGCAATACAACCACAAAATACATGCACAGACGGATATAGTCGTTACAATGGTATTATAAAGTGTACCTAATATACAAAACTTTAAATGAACAATTAGAATTTGCCAAAAAACTGAACTCTTCTATTGTTTCTCGATGCAAAATCCTGTGCAATTTGATGAAGATTCAGATCATCAAAATTCTCCTTATGTGTGTGCAACAGCATAACATGGTTTAACCTTTTCTGGGTCATAGTAGATCTTAGGTAGGATTTCAATCTACGGAGTGTTGAAAAAGATCTCTCTGCAGTAGCTGAAGTAAGGGGTACAGTGAGATATATGCGAAGTAACTGATCGACTTCTGCTAACATTGTCTTAGGAATGTTGGCTGGTCAAATCGTCTGTCCATTTCTTGAGTGAGCAAATCCAAAACTTGATAGTACTGTCGATAGTATTCTTCTGGCGAAGAGTATGTGTGGCTTGATGCACCATCATCCAACCTAGGGATTCGTTTTTGTCTAGGAATAACTGGATCTTGTGTGTACTCACTTGCTTCCTTCACAACAGATTGGTAAAATGTTTGAAAAGCAGAGTCAGTTCGCTGCCTGGACAAAAAGTTTTTTGCTGCATCTATGGTCATGGATGTTTCTTGTGCATTAAGATCCTTATACTGCAATGTTGAAGAAGCCTGCTCAGTCGCAATGAACACTAAGAAGGCCAGTTTAAGACCAAAGTAGAAAACCTCTCCATTAGGGCTGAGATACCGACAGCTTTCTGAGAAGCATCACTGTGTGATTCTTCTCCTATTTGCAGTAGTACTTCACAGACGGCACTGTAGTTCTTGAGAATGGCATCAATTGCACTGGTACGGACAGTCCACCTGGTTGGACACAAAGGTTTAAGTCCTGGGCAGCCTGTGCTCAACTGTTCCTTCAGGTTTCTGAAATGTGCTAACCGTTTTGGTGATGCGCGAATAAGAGTAGCCATATCCCTTGCAAGTGCAAGGGCCTCCCTTATGCATGGACATTCATGTGCACAATCTTGCAGGCACAAGTTGAGACAATGTGCGACACATTGAACATAGAATGCTCTAGGCTCTTCCTCCTTTAAACAACTGGCAACCCCACTCAAACGGCCAGACATATTGGATGCACCATCATATGTCTGACCTCTGCAATTGCTCAATTGAAGCCCACAGCGAATAAGAACATCCTTAAGTGTGCTACTCAACGTAGCAGCATCCACTTGATCCACATGAACAACGCCGATTAGGTCTTCGTTTACGATGTAAGAGCTATCAACCCACCGTAAGCAAACTGCAAACTGTACAACTCCACTAACATCCCGTGTCTCATCTGCAATAAATGCAAACCATTTTGCCTCTCTAACATCTAGAAGAATGCCACGAAGAACCTTATGAGCCATCATTTCTATTAATTCATTAACAATGTCACGAGAAAGGTATTTACCATCATGAATCCAATGTTCGAGGCCTTGTATGTCTTCTGATCGACATTTTAGGAGTTGTATCAAGTTGCTATTTTCCTCGATAGGTGTCCACGGATAGGTAAACCTTGCTGCAGTAAAAACTTTAATGATGATATTTCCTTCATCAACATTGCTTGCCTATGCTTCTGGTCAGCTTCGAGTTGGTGTGATAACTGTGAAGCAACAGAGGGTTGTCGGCAAGATTGAAGCTTCATATACGCGTCTTTGTGCATCTGGCAGTGTTCGTGTTCTTTAAAACGCTGCTTAGCCTTCTTCCAATTGTCAAATCCTTTACTTACAAAAGTGTCTTTATAAAGTCTGTTACTCATGTCGATCATCCCTCTCGCCACAGCCACACGACAACAAAAACAGAATGCTTTATGGCGTGTAACACAGTAGGTTAACCATTTATGTTCAGCAAACCAAACATGTTTGAAGGAGCGAGTCTGTTTTCCTTGCCTTTTGGAAATGAAGACACTATCTGACGGACGATATGGTTCCCCAACTTCATCTCTAGGATCTCCACAGCATTCAGAAAAACAACTCGCACTAGAATCATCGTTCCGCCCCACTGCTTCGCTCGATATTAATACTTCGACATCATCATCGGTTTCATCGCTATCATGTGAATCTCTTTCGTCCTCGGATGCGTTATTCTCAAAATCACCAAAAATGTTGAAGTCAGACTCAGACGAACGATTAGCTGGATTTGGTGGTAAAATTTCGCCAAGTTCGCAACTAGTTCGCGGCCGTTTTGGAGCCTGTTCCACAAGAAATGAGGTGATCGTACTCTGCTTCACCATGGCACCATGTTATTATATATTTCTTGTTCCCCAGGCTCTCCCTTTAATTTTAGTGTCCATGGAATTTCATGGGACCTCTTGGGATTTCATGTGATAAAAGTGGCATCCTCCGATATTGGGCAGAAGACGCTCGAGCCTGAGATCAAGCTAACAAATCCGAACTAATTGAACCAAATTGACCATAACCTTATATATCAGTGTTTACAACAGGTAAGTTCAGTTTTTGAGTAGATGACAGATCACAGAAGTCAGAAGTATCTCTGTATGTTGGTGTGTTCTGAGTAGGGGGGCTTAGCCCCCTAGATGCGTCCTCTTGGGGGCTATAGCCCCCCTAGCCCCCGTGGTTCCGCCACCCTTGGTTAGTGCTGCCTCCATGCCTGCAAAAAAGTATAATCGCTTTGCTGTTGGCACATACATGAAGGCAAAACTGCTACAAAAGACGTAGGCTGCAGCAGAGAAGGCTGCACCAACAACGGATCAGAAGGTTGAAGGCAAAGGTAATTACAGTAGCTCCTGATTTATATATCATTGTAGTTTCAAATATTTTTAATTATAAATTAGTCTTTGATAAAGGTGCTTCTTGCAAATCTTGCTCAGTTGTAAATTTTATTAAATAACTAATTTATTGAATTTCATTAATTTGCAGGTTAGCAAAGCAGCAGAGAAATTTGTTGCTCTGCAACAACAATGCAATAAAGTGGGGAATGGGTGCTCAGTTAATAACAATGTAAGTATTTTTGCCAGTTGAACTTGGTATTTTTGCAAAACAATGCAAAGTGTAAAATACATCTGTGACTGTTAGATTTTTCTTATATATAATTAATAAGAGCGGTCATTTGATTTCTGAGGTTTAAAGAATTCTATAATATTGCATATTTTTGCCATTGTATCAAAAATTGTAGTTGTTTTAGCTCACTTCTATTTGATTATCATAGTAATCAATAAATATGGGTTGCCTGTGTCACAATTCCAAGAAACTATATGGTTTCCAAGAACTGGTCAGGCTGATATTTGAAAATATGAAAGTCATAGGCTTTCATTTTCTTCTTATAGTTTCAGAATCGAAAACGGTCACCAACATCACTTCGAGATCAAAGCTACACTGCTGATGAAGACGTGAAACATTTCATGCAGCCCTTACAATCCATGGTGGAACTCTGCTCAACAAACGACCTGCACTTGGTGGTTTGTTTGACACACTAAGTAAGAAGTGCAAGTTAGACCAATTAGGTAACTACGTATTGTCTAACGATAAACTTACTTCTTGTGTTATTGAGCAAAAGCAAAAGAAGGATAGGTTAGCCTTTGAAAACTCAGAACAAAACATTTTAAGAAGTATAGCTACCTATTATACTGCTGGGGTTATGGGTAAGAGAAAGTACCCAGCAGTTAGACTTTCATCTTCCATGAAGTATGACAAGGGGAAAAGAACAGCAATTACATTTTTGTCAAAATGTCCCATTCCAAAACTGCTAACATACAACAAACTTGCTCAGCAGATCAAGGGAATTGATATTGGGACAGTATACAATGTTGAAGCGTTTAAGGACTATATTGATGAGGATGAGAAATGAAGTGGCGGTTTCAGGGATTTAAGAGAGTATTTACCTTGGTTAGCAAAGTTCTATTTGAGTGTTAATACTCGTGCAAAAGTATTGAAGTGGTTCGGAAAAACAGAGGGAAACTTTCTTCTTGCGTTTGGGGGTGATGGGTGTCCATTTGACAAAAATGAAAGTGCTTGTTCTTTTCTTGTTAGCTTTATTAATGCTGGTAGGCGTATAGCTTCAAGCAGTGACAATTTCCTAGCATTCGGAGCTAATTGTCAGGAAACATCATTAGTTGTTAGTTGTTAAGAAATATGTACTTGCCATGTGCAAGCAAATGGCAGACCTAAAGGGGAAAGTATTTGTAATTAATGTTCTGTCTGCCACATTTTCATTTGACAAATTTCCCAATGATATGAAAATGCTGGCAATGCTTGGTGGGGAATTAAACAATGCAGCTACATATTTTTCTTCATTTGGCAATGCTACTCTGACCGACTGCTGCAATTTGAAGGGGACATATGGAAATGATGCTTCATGTAAATGGCAGCCTTGGTCTTATCAGGACAGAATTAAAATTGCAACAGCAGTAGAGAAATTAAAAACATCATTAAAAAGCAAGTCTGTGTCTGATAAGACCAAGCGAACAAAGGTTACAGAGTTCATTGCCAAAAGGAAGAGTCGCCAGGAGTTTGTTCCACTCATTGGAGAACTAATTGACAAGGCCCATGTAGAACCTCTTCACTTGAAAAATAAAGCATGGCAATACTTCTTCAAGTCATTGCTAAAGGAATCCATCGCAAAGTCAAATGTTTATTCATGCAAATCATTTTCAGAAGTGCCAAGGCAGAGCTGCCTTGCTAAAGTTGTTTTTGCTCTGCAGTATGAAATTAAGGCAACATGAGTAGCTAATAAAGTTAAAAAGTGGTTTGATGAAACTTACCGCTTTACCTGTAAGGATTCCAGGTTGTTTTGTCATAATTTCATGAGGCTGGTCAAGGCAATGAGTTGTACTAGTGATAACCAAGACCAAAAGCAGCTTGTCTTCACACTTGCTTATATTGGTCTCAGGTTGCGTGATTGCTGCTCAATATTCAACAGATTTAAGGTTCAGGAGACTGACATTTCAAAACTTTCAAAAGCTGCACATGAATACTTCCGTGCTAATGCTTTACATTTGCATAGCTCGGTTAGTCCAACTGTTTGGACCATCGGGCATGTAGTTCCAGTGCATGCCAGGTACATGTTTGATGTTTATGGGCAAGGTCTCTTGACTGTGACAATGGAGGGAAGAGAAACCAAACACATTGATCTTCAGCGATTAAGTAAAAATACAACTTATCAGAAACGCTGGGTTGAAATTTTCAGGCATGAGTTCATAATGCTTGTTTGGCTTCCCGAGCATGGCCATGAGCCATGCTCGAATACACCGAGTAAGAATGTTTACATCCCTGCACGAGCTCTTAATGACTCCAACTATTGCTATTGTGGTTTGGAGAAAATGAATGAAAGTGATGAGAAGTGTTCTTTTTGTGGGGACAAGCTCACAGCCCTAATTGACGAGAGTGTCCAGCGGGGAATGTTAGTGCCTGGTGTAGTCGAAAAGGCTGACCCATTGCAAAATGCAGTAATACTCTATTTTATACAGACTACAGTATATAACATGAGTAAAGCATTTATTTAATTCTTTAAAATTTCCATCTTACTCATTGTCACGTTGTGACAATTCCATTTGACGTGAATTCAATACCCTATTCAATTATCAGATTTAGTGCGAAATAGAGTGGTGAGAACAATGCATAGAGATTGACATTAATGCAATTGGTTTATTACAGTTTAGTTACTGTAATTACAAGTGATATTTGAAAATTTTGCCAAAATTGCACGAGCCGTAAGGCGAGTGCAATTTGGCATAATTTTCAAATATCACGAGTAGTGTAAATGCTTAATTGTACGAGCAAAATCATATGATTACTCATTTATTATATGCATGACAAAATTACAACACATACGCTTCGTACCCAGTCACTCACGCCTTTAAAAACATATTGTTTCATTACTTGACAAGAAACATTTTCACTCTGGGTGTTCTCTGTACTCATTTGGTTGGAAATGTGAAAACGGGTGAGGTTATTCTGCACTCAGTTGATGTAGTGACGTCATTCCGACGATTCGTCGCAAAGCTTCGGTCATGGCTTCGGTACGTAAAATCGGAAATAGACAAGTCAAGATGGCGGCGATTAAGGAGTGGAGTTTATTTCAAAGGAGTATTTATAGGGCTACAGGAGTCATTTGGACTTTTCCGTTGAGGTAATTACCATTATTTTGGCTTGTTTTAATGTGATTTCAAATTTTATTGCAATGTAATAACTGTTTTAAAGTAGAATAAACAGCCAGAGTTGTGTGAACTGCACAAGTTGCTTTGTGCCTTCAAACCTTCAAACTTTATCAGATTTGGAAAAAATTGAAAGGTTTACTGAGTACTTGTTTAGTTCAAAAAGCAACCTGATATTTGTAAAGACATGTGCTATGAAATTATACATGTACTCAGACTACTGTAATTTCCTCTATGTAGCCCCCCCTGGGGGCTTCTTTATTTTCCCTATAAAAGGAAGCTAAACAGAGGCTGGGGCTGCTGGGAGATATTTGGTTAAATTTAGCCCTGTATTTTGCTGATTTATAATGATGAATCAGGGGATGTGGAGCATTTCAGAGTGGAAGGGGCAGTCAAATGGAAAAGATTGGGGGGAGGGGGGATGCAGTTGCATGCACTGGTCTAAAGTTCTAAACACTGTGTGCTATTTGGTTATGAATCAGTTTTTTTTGCAGCAAAGTATGTATTTCAAACTTTTTAGATCCAATAGATTGAATAATGTCAACTGAATAATTAGAACCACTCTATACCCAGTATAAACTAATTAATATCAGGAAAGTGCCCCCCCCCCCTCACTCTGTGGCCTCAGTGGTGGCGGATGTTTTATATGTTGGGGGGGCGGGGGTAATTCATCAAATAATAAGGCATGGCAGTGCATTGTGACCCCTTCAAAAATTTTAGTCAATTTTTAGCCCTATCTTTCTTACCAGGATGTGAGATATCTCACTGTGTGGTCCCCCCTTTGCACACTGGATTCATCGAGGAGAAACAGAATTTTCATGGACCAACGATACAAAGTGGATACAAAGGGGGGGACCAGATGGACTATGTGGATTCATCCAATAAAGATTCATGGACCAATGATGCAAAGGGGGGACAATATGGGACAATGCACTGCCATACCTTATTATTTGATGAATTATTCCCCCCCCCCCCACCACCACCACCACCCAACACACACCCACCTCCAATATATAAAGCATCTTCTGCCACCATTGAGATCTACTACATTCAAAGGGAATGCAGAGTGAGGGGGTCACTTTCCGGGTATAGAGTGGTTCTTTATAATATAGTATTCAGCTGACATTAATCAAATAGAAAATGTGGATCTAAAAAGTTTGAATACATACTTTGCTGCAAAAAACTGATTCATAATCAAATAGCACAGTGTTTAGAACTTTAGATTTTGTGCAACGCACACAGCTGCATCCTCTCCCCCCCCCCCCCCCCATCTTTGCAACTTGATTTTCCCTTCCACTCTGAAATGCTCCACAGCCCCTGATTTGTCATTATAAATCAGCAAAATACATGGTTAAGTTAAACCAAATATCCCCCAGCAGCCCCAGGCTCTGTTTACCTCCCTTTTATAAGGAAAATAAATAAGCCCCTTAAATAAATGATGCTACCCTTACTTTTAAATGCATGACTGGAATGGTGCCTATTTATTTAAGTTCTCAATTTTTAACTAGAGGTAGTATAAGTGGAAGGTCTGACAACTAGAAATGCTAACCAATTAAACATTCCACTTTTTAAAAGCGCAACAGGTCAGAGAACCTTTCATTATCGCGCTGTAAAATTATGGAACGAATTATGTCCAGAACTAAATTAAGCGAGACAATTCGGGAATTTAAATGTAAATTAAATGTAATGACCTACTAGATAGCTTTACCATAAGGCATATTATATCTTGCAGTATTCTAATTATGTTTCTTGTATCTAATTTTTAACATTGTAAATACTTTAGCTAGTAATTTTTTATTACGTTGTATTATTTGTATACAATACAATATTTATTGTATAAATATTGTATTGTATTGTATTGTAAGCCCTCAGGGGGGGGGGGGCTACATAGAGGAAATTAGAGTACATGTATAATTTCATAGCACATGTCTTTACAAACAGGTTGCTTTTTGAAATAGACAAGTACTCAGTAAACCTTTCAATTTTTTTCCAAATCTGATAAAGTTTGAGAAGGTTTGAAGGCACAAAGCAAGTACTTGTACAGTTGTACAACTCTGGCTGTTTATTCTACTTCAAGACAGTTATTACACCGCAATAAAATTTGAAACCACATTAAAACAAGTCAAAATAATGGTAATTACCTCAACGGAAACGTTGAAATGACTCCTGTAGCCCTATAAATACTCCTTTCAATGAAATATAAACTCCACTCCTTAATCGCCGCCATCTTGACCTGTCTATTTCCGATTTTACGTAACGAAGCTTTCCGACGAATCGTCGGAATGACGTCACTACATCAACTGAGTGCAGAATAACCTCACCCATGTGAAAACATTCCATTGCAGAATTGGCCGCCATTTTGAATTTTATTGTCAACACTGTTCCCAGGGCCTTGGGAGCAGTACAATTAATAAAATAATTGTACTTCTCTCAACCAATCAGAATGTAGTAATTTTGTCATGCATAGAATAAATGTGGCTACTGTAGTCAGTTCGGGCATTCTTGCAAATATAAATATTCTCACAGTGCAGTGCATCTACATGTACAATAAGTGGGGCCATAAAAGCCCAGTGCAAGTCATTCATATTACAGAATGAATATAAACAAAGTCCAATAAATAATTGTCATGAAAGCAATCTATTCGCATTGGCTTTCTTGAAATATTTTTCCAGATTATGCTATTTTAATTTTTTCATTCGATTGGCTGGTGTGGTGCAAATGGCCAAACTATGCCTTTAATGGGTTCAATAAAACTGTGACTAGATTTTGCAAGAATGTACCTGTCATATCGTAGGACATTTTATTAGCTCCACATTCCCCAAAGACACATCAATTTGATACTCTTTTACAAATTGTATACTGCTTCGGTCCCTCTAATTAAATAAGTCTAACCCCCAGGATTGGGGAAAAGAAGACTTTAAATCGTAGAGTAGTAGATAGTGCAATTTATTATAAGCACATGGGCCACTACAAATCAATGACATTTAAGAAAAGACAACAATTTTTTCAAGATAAATGTATTGTAGTCAGCAAATTACAACAATTATTGACATGTTCTCACAAGAAATAATTTACATGCATATTTCAAGTTATTAATTTATTTTCATTTATAGTAGGCATTTGTCATTTAGAGTCCAACTTATAGTAAATGCACCTCAATTAGCATTCCTTGTGCTTTTGTTCAATAATTAATAGACAAGTTCGGCAGTAGCATATTGGATCATGGGTAATCAGGACAAATTTGAATTTTTTTTGAAAAGAAACACTTGACCCTTGACTGCATGGCTCACATATCTATTTTCAAAAAAATTCAATTTGTCCTGATTACCCATGATCCTCTTTTGCCGCCAAACTCATCTATAGTTCCATCAAGGTACATAAATCAACTGCCTAATTTCATGTCATACAGGGAATTACTGTAGCATTGTTCTGAAATATTTGTTACATCAGCCTGTGGTGTTGTGACTTGAACAAAGAAATCTCATGTGCCATCCCTTACAAAAATAAACTATAGTTTTTATGTAACAAAACTATAGTTTTCAAAACTAAAGTATTTTGGAACAAACTATAGTTGTAAAAACTGTAGTTTTTAAACCAAAACTATAGTTTCATAAACTATAGTTAATGCGTTAAACTATAGTTTTTTTAACTATAGTTTTAAAACTATGAAAGTATTTTGGAACAAAACTATAGTTTTCAAAACAAACAACTATAGTTTTAAAGAAAACTATACTTAAGAAAATTATAGTTTGCAGAATGCCAGAATCATAGTTTTCTTTACGTTTATTATTTTCTAACCGGTATTTTTTGCGAGAATGAAATATTTTTGTGGGGAATAAACAAGCCTGTAGGTTTCGCCTTTGACATTTTCAGGCACCTTAATAATTGGTTTACAGAAGCACATAGTCTTTCCCTGGTTGATAACATAATTGGCTAAGATGCTTTGCCAATTATGTAATCAAGAAGGGAAACACTGTTTTGCAAGTTGGCTTTAGAGTAATAAATAACAGCATTTTCATTTCATATATTTAAAGGTTTATTAACTTGATAAAAACATGCAGTAAAGTTAAACTACAGTACTAGAGTACAAATTTAACATGCAACATTTTTCTAACGGAAATAATAAATAATTTTAAATCAAGTTAAATGTTTTCATTTTGAGGGGCAGTGTTCTCTTTCGATGCCACATCTTCAACTAAGTTGCTTTGTTTCTTCCATGCGCCTTCTTCATTGTTTAGCTTAAATTTACTAGCTTTTATAACATCTTCTATCACAGGTCTTTTAACATTCATGCAGGGGCGGATTTAAAGTCACGGTGGTCGGTTGCTATGGCCTTTTCTCCCGGAAGCGCGGGCTCTTAATTAGCCAGCGGACATTGTTATAAACTATATTTTCCCACCAGATTTTAAAACAAAATGGCGGAAGCTAATGATATTTCTTCCCGGTTTACAAACCTAAATTTGGGGACATCGAAAGGCGACACAGAAAGATCCGAAAAGTTTTGGAACTCAGCAACATTGGAGATGAAGCTGAGTGTTGAGAAGGATTGGCTAGACACTGTTTGGAACTGCAAAAGGAAGCCAAATTTCGGCATGCGGGATCTTGATCCTATTTTCGAGGAGCGATGCTCAAACAAGCTTGAGCTAACTGGGCCACTGATTGATGGATATCTGAACAACATCGGGAAGAGCATCTTTGCTAAACTGGGGATGTCCCGAAATACTGGTCTGATGCCTCCCATCAAAATGTTTGTGCCATACAACCTGTTCCGACATATATGCAATATGTGTGTTGGTTATGGTGGAACTTTAACGAGTTGCAAAAATCAAAATATGACGGTCACTATCGAGAAATATTCCAACGCTGCTAAGGTGTTCTCTCCGGTTCGGTTTCTTGGGCAGAATTATTTAAAGAAAAGGAAATTTGTCAAAGTTAAAGAAAATGGCCGAAACATCTTTAAATATTCTGGAAGGGCAGCTGTTGTTGTTGGCAAACAGACTCCAACGTTATTTGAATACAACATGAAGCAGGGGAAGCTCACTATCACCTTTTTTGTCCAAAGATATGATCGAGAGGACTGTCATGGACTCACGGCTTCAAGCACTTACTAATGAAAGTATTTTATAAACTAATATGTATTGTACTAGTTGTATACACTATTAGATATTATTATTATAGATTTATTGACTTAGAGTGGCCTTTGTTTTCACCAGCAAGTTTTACTTTGGGACAATTAACACTTATCTAATTGTACCAGAGTGAAGCTTTATGGTAATAACAATTGTATAATATTAAAACTTGCATAAGTGCCATTGGCTATTACTTAAGAGATGGTTGTATGAAGCCCATCCAGCATATCAAGTGGATAGGTCTTAGTTCCACTTAGCACTGTTCTTTCGCTGGGACTTATCTGGGCTTCATACAAGCAGTCCCAGATTGTCTACATACAAGCAAGTGATGTAGAAGACAATGCGTTTACTCCATATTATAAAATTACAAATTAAAATAATTGTAATCAGGAACTTTAATTGTATATTATACTGTAATGATTTTGATATTATTAATTAATATAATTATTAGCAATAAGTGTAAATACCATGGTGAATGGAAAATATTGTTATACTCACATAAACAAATTTAGTTTATTGAGCAGAATACAGTATGAAAGAATTCTCTCAAAATATATTATGTAATTAATTTGGAATCTTCTCATGACATCACATAATACTAAAATATTATGTTAATTATCCTTTACTGTATAGCCTAGTTTTATTATAATTTTTACATAATTATTGAACTGCATCAAATCCCTTGGATTGTAACCAGAATGTAACTAAGGCAAAGTTCTAGCAACTGAACCCAAGTTGGTTCATGGCTTTTATGAGTTCAAGTTAAACCTAAAGTTCATCCCGAGTTAAGCTGACTATACCAGTGGTTACTGGGACAATGTTGATTAGTTGTTTGCTAGTAAGGAAATCAGCATAAATTCTTACCCTATGATTAGGTTAACTTGAACTCATACATATAACAAGATCCCAACTCAGTATATTGGTACTGTAGTTAAAGTGCCTCAATAATGATACTATCTAATCAGAAGGTTACAATTTTAATTTTCACTGTCGAGTATGAATTTTTTAAAGAAATATGTTATCGTACACACATCTCAAGTTTATATGTTTAATTAACTCCTGGACAGCTAGATAATTCACCTCAGTGCACTGTAATATGCCCTAGTTGTCAAGGAGTTAACTACAGATCGCAATTGATAATTTTTTTTATAGTAATGCACTAGTCTTACAAATTTTGTTGACATCAATTGGACTTATTCAAGTTTACTGTATGTCATTCTTTTGTTGTACCTCCAAGCCTTGTCTTGTTATTAAGAAAATAAACATATAATTATAAAGTCTTTGTAGTGACATAAAACAGCACTGGCTTCATTCAGTGTACCTGTATTAGGTCAGTACATTATGGTAAAAAAATACTACAAACTTCCAATAACTGGCACTGGCAATGTATACCAGGAAAAGCATACCGGTATTTTATTGCAAATTATTATTGGAAGTTAATAGTATGTAGGGTTCACCTACTAGTGGACAGCACCTGAACTAGTTGTACGAAGCCTGGATAGCTTATGCTAGGAGAGAACAGTGCTACCCATGCACTGACCAACAGAATTTAAAATTTTATCAACCAAATAGCAAGTTACTTGTGTTATGGTGCTATTCAGCAGATAAAATTTTGGTAGTAATTGGCCATGTAATTGGCAAATAGGTTATCCAGGCTTTGTAGAACGGGGCAGTTGTTTAAAAGTTAATTGAAATATAAAGGCTGCCAAAAACCAGTTAGCCATTGGAAATAAAATCATCTAGTTTTTACTTAAATTTACTTACTGTTTTAATCACAAATTAATGAGCAGTTATATTGTGATTATAACCATTAAGAGTTTTATACAACTGTCTATGAGTGGGTTTATGACAGTTGATCTGCATTTATGATAACCACATTGTAATAATAATAATGTTCTAGGCTAGTGTTGCATGTACTGTACACTACAATGACAATACCAACAAAGAAATAACTACAGTAGACGTGTGAAGTTGATCATCCAGGTTGTAGTCTTGAGAAAGACTTGTTGCTGACCGACATTTTGATGGCCTCAGCAGCGTTAATCTTCAGAGTCAAGTAAAGCGTGTTTGTCAGGTTTGCCTATATATATATATATATATATATATATATATATACGTCTGGAATAACTTGTATTCATCGTAGGATCTTTGAATCTTTCATTCCGTTTCTACTGCATAAAATGCTTAAATGGTAGATCTGTACAAATCACAGCTCCTCGCCAAACAGTAGCTAAAAAAGACAACAACACCTTCAGATATAAAGGATGTTGCATGTCGGTCATCAGAAGGTTGTGGGTCCGATCCCTGTCCAGAGCTCAAACGTTTTCCGAGTTTTTAGCTTGATAAATGTCAATAAAACATCTGCAACAACAGCTTTCTTGACTAAAGCCTTCTCAATAACAGGAAAATAAACAAATTCCAAGAAATTCGCCGACACCGGAAGTATGGTTTGCATAAATTACAGGAAAAACCCTTATTTATTTTAAAATCATATTTTACCATGGAAAATCCCCTTAAAAATAAAAAAAATTACAGAAAAGCTACAAATCAGCAGACAGTGCACCTTCCAGCCGTCTTAATAGTATATCTTTCCTACCAGAAGTAGAAAGACCTTTTACCCGCAAGTTATATTTAAGCTGTTCCACTGTCATAGACTTTACATTTTGTGTTTCATTACTCAAGGGGAGTGAGGATTTATTCCCATAGCTGACCGTTGAAGAATTCATGTGCACTAGATCAGAGTGTACTTTAAAGCTACCAACATCGCCAAACCTTTTATTGCACTTATTGCAAAGGATCGGTTTGAGTATCACAACAACCTCACCTGACAACTTCTGTTTTCTTGCACAGTCAACAACAAGTTTACTCTCATGGCACACAAAACAGAGCAAGTCAAACATTTCTTTCTTTCTTCCGCAATCACAATAACCAGATGAATTACAGTGAGAAGGTGTACGAGACTTGAAATGTGATGTATAGGATGGTGGTTCTGGTTGATGTTCTGGGAGATAAAATGACCTTATATAATTCGACCTCATAACCTGCCACCATTTCCCGCCGATGTTGCTCTTTCTTGACCTATTTGTTAATGCAAGCTCACCTTTAAGCCCAGCATGTTTAGACTCTTTGGCTTGGAGTGACAAAAAACAAAAAACAATTTTGTACTCTTCATACAACTTCTTTGCATGGTATGGTATGGCATATGCCACTGTCCACCCAGTTACATTTATACTCTCAGGGAAAAAAAGAACAAGAAGATCGAAATATAGCTGACAAACTCCTCCAACTGATCAACTACACCAGTATTATTTATGTGGATTCTATTAAATAAGCCACCAGCATTTCTTAAAAAATGAACTATCTTTGAAAGGGCAAATCGTTTCAACTTTTCTGCTGCTGTTTGCAAACAGTCAACAAGTCTATAGCTATGTCTAGCAAGGTTTATTGCCTGTTTACCTATCAGTCAAATAGCTAGTTTGTTGAAGCGTTGTGCCTCATTATAGTAGTGCTCTTCAATTTTTGATGCCAGATATGCAAGCCCACATCCATGAGCTGGGGTGCTAGAAGATGCAGCAAGCACTGAATTCTCAAGAGCTTTACTAAGGTTATTATTACCAGTCTCTTGCAGTAATTCAAGCATTGAAAATTGTCTGCTAATCCCAGGAGAAATTTCACTACTTTTATCACATCCAACTTCAACATCGCCTATTCTTGATAAAGCAGTTTTGCTAATACCACACTCAGTCTCTGATATTCCTATAGTTGGACTTACTAACTCACTTTCATCATTGCTATCATTTCTTGATACATTCTCTGAATCAGATACATCTCCATTATCACCTACAAGCCCTTCACCATCGCCTTCACTGTCGACACTCTCTAAACCAACAGGTGCTGACAATACCTGGATAAATTTCTGAAAAAGACCTTTCCGCACTGACTCACTATAAATTACATCTAAGATATGTTGCCAAGCATTAATTTCACAATGTAGTGGGTCAGGCCTAATTCTGTCTGCAAAAACCCCAATACGTGGACTTGCAAGCTGACGAATGCCATTGTCAGCCATAAATGCAAGTTTCTTTTCATGGTGAGCTCTTTCACTAAGTTTGTCTGGAAGAGTATCAACATATGCATTAAGCTTCTTTAAATTCTCCTCACGTACACTGTTAGTATAAGGCTGCCACAACGTATAATTCAATCCAATACTTCCACCCATAGTACACATATCACCCTTGCATACATACATTAGCATAAGGTGATGGGTATGTTGCAGCCTGATTCAATTCACTGCAAGCCCAACTCTGCCAGCTCATATCAGCACTTGGTTGAAACTCAACAGTGCATTCTTCTCCACACACAGTGAAAACACTTGATTCAAGTAACTGCATTTCATCAGTATGCTGTTGCCAAAGCAACTCAAGTACTTCATGCTTCTCACCTAGACTAACAGTGAAGTAAGTATTGAAATTCTCTACTTCTAACCCTTTCTCCTAGATTCCATAATGTCACACTCCCTATCGACATAGTAAGCTGACTTGTTTCAGGAGCACCATCATCAGAAAACTGAAATGATTAGTATTGTCATTGAACCACACAAGCCGCCGAGAGAGATATGGCAATCTTAAATGCAGATCAATAATCATAAACACCAGTCCAGTAACTGTCCTGGTCACCCCTGATGCATGAGGAATCTGATTTACATAACCGATATCTAATGATTTAACAAACTTTTCAATACTTTCATCCGATATACGGTTAAGTGAGAGTTCCATGTCATTACTCAAGCATTTCATGTTGCGTGGTACCCACACTTCTTCATTAGCATCGAACACTGATGACTGTGTTTTACAAATCAAATTGAATTTCCTACGTGACAGAAAATTCTTGTATTTAAAAGCAACTGCTTGAGTGAGGGATTCTTTGGACTGGCTGAATTCTTTCATGGCTTGGTTAATTACACCTTGTAAGCATTTCCCCCTTTTATACTTGCCCATTAGTTCATCCATCAGTTCTTTCTTGGCATGTGCTGCTATGAAATCCCAGGCACCAAGCAATGCTCCCTCCTCTCCACCGTGAATATATTCAAGTACATTCTTAGTCTCGTGTCATCGTCTGTAGCGCACACTAGAGCCACTGTCAGAGACTGTCTCAAGAGTAGTCCTAGTATTTTGCCTCCTTGTCCGGGAAAATCCCTTCTGGTCCAGTAAAGTTTTTAGCTTCTCATACTGGACAGAGACTGCTTTTAGGTGCTGTTCCTGGTCAACAATCAGTTTATCAACATCATCCTTTTTAGCAATGACTGTATCCAAGTCACGTTCTGTTGAAAAACATTTAGAAGAACTTTATTTTTTTATTTAGCAGAACTCTATCAATAATACTGTAACTTGTATATTTTTACTACTTAATACAGTATTTAAATATCTGTTTGTATGTTGTTATTAAAGTTATATTAATCATAAAGAATCATACTCACTTGCCGCATCTACCTTCTCCTGTGCGCACTTTGTTAAAGCTTTTAATTCTTCTTGCTTTGCCAAAAGGTCTTTCTCAGTGGCACCAACTTCCGCTTCCCTCGCTTCGATTTTACTGGCCTTTCTTGATAGATCTCCTTGGCTTTCTCTCAGTTTAAAGAAAGGTGATTTCTCCCAGAACTTATCTGCGCATTCTCTTTCTGAATTACATTTGCCAGGATGGCCTTTCCTTCTACCACAAGTTCGGGTTTTAGAGCAGAGCACCAGCAAACTGAAATAGACAACGCCACGGGAGGTCAAGCACATAAAATGGTCACAATAATGAAGCTACTGAAATGCAAATGAGTTTGCCAAAGACATTTTTTTTCTTACCGTTGTTTTGAGCTGTCGCCCATTCGTACATCATGATATTAAACCAATCTTCAAATTGCGTTTGAAAATTTTGTGCGTACTGTCGTTTTAGCCAACAAATTTATTCAAAATCCGCGAAAATCACGATATTCTTTGCCTTTCTTCTTGAATTTCTCCGGCGATCATACCTACTAAGGGGGGGGGGGGTGTCAAAGGGAAATTGTTCATAGGGCAATTGTCATACTTAGGGACCCCTAGACTGGAAGATTTAGCCTTCCGTGCGCATGCCCCTTTGGAAAAACCATTGAAAAAGTGCTCATCTAAATGGGTACATTTTTGTATTTTCTATTGATTTTATAATCGGTTTTAGTCTGCTAGGTCCTAAACGAAGTATAGCCATTCTAAGTAGAGAAATTTCTGGGCCGAATCACCCATTATTTAAAAGAGTATGCGCATTTCAAAATCAACTTCTTCGGCCGCGTCAGATAGGTGTGCAGGAAACTAAGTACTAGTGTGGTTTCGCAACACGACTCAGGGAGAAAAAGCCATAGCAACCGACCACCGTGAGTACATATACAGTCACTTACTATAATAACAACTACTAATTATATACATTGTGTACAGGAAAATGGTCATATGCAAACCATTTTTGGCAGTTCAAATTCCTAAATATTAACTGATACCTAAAAATCCTAGACTAACCACTTAACAATGTTACATGTATGTGGTTCTGCATCATATCCGAAATACATCATTTAGCATTTGGGACACTACATGAGATATTTTATAGAATGTTGGTTATTTTCAAAGTGTACTTAACAATCCAATCAGCAATGACACGATGACAAGGGAACATCAGCGAAATCATCTTGAAGATCAACAACCCTTTTGTTTTGTTGATAAATTGGCTTTTGCATCACTCAATGTGTACTGGTCTGGTCCTGCAAAATGAGAATTTAAATTAGTTCAAGAATTTGTTAAATAATATTTAATTAACTCAAATATTTAAACTCAAAATTTCAATTTATAAGCAAAAATTTTGATTTTGTTCAGTTGTAATTTTTGTTTGTTTAAATATTCATTCCATTTAACCCATTGATGCCTACAATAGGAATCATCAGCTGCTGATAGACTTAGTAAAACAATAAAACAGACATTTTTGGCTGGCTCAGGCAGGAATAAGTAATAATCACTTGACCCAATACCATTGTTACCACCCCTTAAAATCATCTGCTGGAGTGTGAATTAATGTCAATATTAAACTTCATAACTGCGAAGTATATTTAGGGACTATCTTCCATCATACACTGTATCACAGATGGGCTCTCAGATGTGATAAATGACAATTTTTACAAATGAAAATTAGAGTTAATGGACGATACGAAGCACTAGTTTGCAACCAGTAGCTTCAATGATGACGACAAAACCGATTCATTGTCTAGTACCTTTAAAACCGGCTATTGTCTTAACAATATACTCTTTTTAACATAGACAACCATTTACAATTAGCTAAACCCCCTGGGCAAATGTACTCTCTATCGTCCATTATCTAAGAGTGTTCACTGTTCAATCAATGAACAACCAACCTTTAGTTAGAACTATTCGGCCTTAAGCCAACCACACATGATACATCGTCATTCTTATCGAGATTTTCAAGCTGTAAGGGTTGCTTAAATTAACAAATATACGTATGTTATATACCTGCGTCTTTTATATTCCTGTGTTGGCTTTTCTCTACGATGCCTGTTACCAGAACTCGTTCTTCTCGCTCTACTGTACAAGGCACGAACGTACACCGCGCCAATGCAGTCGCACGCGATCCTTCAACTATCTCAATTCCTGAAGACTTGGAGCAGCTTCACACTCCACAACTGCGGAATCTTTGCCGAACTCTCAACTTGTTGAACACGGGAGCCCAACGGACGCTGAAAACCCGCCTTTTAAACGAAAAAACCCGTCGCCAGGGCGAATCAGCAGTCGAAGTGCCATTCAGTGCTGCTACCGTTCCTGTTGCCCAAGAGCAAACAGTGCCACAAGCCTCGACTGGCTTTAACGACGCGCAGATAGCGCAGATTACCAGCATCGTCCAGAGGTCCATGGAAACCTTTTTCGACGACCGGCACCGAGAAACGGACCCAGTCAGCCCAGCCATCCAACGCGAAACACGCCAGCCGAACGACGAACCAGCGAATCTTCTTGACCCTGGCGATCTATGGCAGACAGCGACATCTCTCCAGAGGTTAGAGCAACTTGGCCAGTCGTTCCCGTTCCTGACATCGCCTGAAGAACGCCAAGTCATGCCAACCGCAGTCCCAGTGGCCCATTCACCAGCTGATGGAGGTTTCACTCCTGAAATCCCAGCAAAGTTCATCCGTGACATCGAAAGCGGTGAGTTTTTTGAATTGTCTAAACTGTTGCCAAAAAACCTCAATAGGTCGAATGTTGGGTCAGATTACCCTGACAACAACGTCAGTTTTACAGTTTCCGCTTCTGGGATCTCGTTAACACCCAGGAAGCCACAGGTCCTTACAAATATTGAGGACTGGACAACAGCTTTCAACACCTATATGCTCATCGTTGTTCACAAATTCCCGACTCGCGCTGGCGAGCTACTCCAGTATATGGAAACTATTCGGCATGCTGCTAAAACGCATGGTGGGTTAGGGTGGTGCATCTATGACAACAAATTTCGATACAAAGCCACCAATTGTCGCACGATGTCCTGGGCTACAATAGACACCCAACTGTGGCTCTGTATTTTTACTGCCAGTTCCGAACAACTTCGCGAAGACTATTCGCTTTTTTCAAACGGACCCTCATACAAACGAACTGGGGCAACGAGGGACGGACTCTGCCACAGTTACAACCGAGGACGACCATGTCCTAATAAGCCAAATTGTCCCTACGCACATCGATGTAACCGACCTGGGTGCGGTCCTGGGTACAAATTCTCAACCACCGAAGGTGTCTCCGAAGAAGCCACCGAGAACCATACAAGCCGAGGTTCCAATCGCAGAAAGTAGTTGTAGTAATCGTAGTTATCGTAGTTCATGTAGTTTCAATCGTAATATAGTTACACCAATTTATGTTGACGTTTTAGAGCATGCTCTTCGAGAACATCCTGATCCATCATTTGTTTTGAAACTCTGCTCAGACTTGCGTTTCGGTGCTCGCATAGGTTATGAGGGCCCCCGTGTTCCCAAGGTTTCCAAAAACCTTAAATCTGCCGTTGAGAACCCAACTGTTGTTTCGACTAACTTGGAAAGGGAAGTTGTTCTTGGCCATACAGCAGGTCCTTTCACCAGTCCTCCCTTTGCTAACTTACAGGTTTCGCCAATGGTATAGTACCAAAGAAACATTCCGATAAATTTCGCACAATCTTTCACCTTTCCTTTCCGAAATCACGTAGCTCTATCAATGCGTTTATCGAAAAGGACGACTTTCCTCTGCAATACATTAAGATTGATGATGCTATCTCAGCCTTAATCCGATTAGGTCGTGATACATTTTTAGCCAAAACAGACATTGAATCGGCATTCCGTCAATTTCCGGTTCACCCAGATGATTGGGAATTACTCGGTATGCGTTGGAATAATTTATATTATTTTGATAAAGTCTTGCCTTTCGGTTTGAGAAGCGCACCCTATATATTTAACCAACTTTCCGACGCTCTAGAATGGATACTTATAAACCAGTGTTCCATCAGCTATGTCGGTCACATTTTAGATGATTTTCTTATCATGGAGCTTCAGCCACAACACAGCCCCCTTCGCAACCGTGCCAGGCGAGTCTAACCAGCATGCTTCTAACCTTCAAAACGTTAGGCGTTCCTACTGCAGAACACAAAACTGATGGGCCAAGTCAGGTAATAGAGTTTTTAGGTCTCATTCTTGACTCCAAAAAAATGGAAGCCCAGCGCCCTAACGATAAGCTAGAGCGTTTAAAAAATGACTTGTTTTCCTGGGAAACGAGAAAATCAACTACCCTTAAAGAATTACAATCACTCATAGGGGCATTAAACTTTGCTTGCAAAGTAGTTCCTCCAGGTCGCGCCTTTTTGCAACGTATGCTACAACTTACTCGAGGTATTACTAAATCACACCATCACATCCGATTAAATCATGGTTTTCACCAGGATATCAAAATGTGGCAAACATTCCTTCAGAGATGGAATGGTACAAACCTATTTCTTAACTTGACCTGGGAAAACTCAAACGCTCTTTCTCTATTCACTGATGCTTCTGGTACCCTTGGTTTCGGGGGGATTTTTCAAAATCAATGGTTTCAGGGTTCTTGGTTACCACACCAGTCACTTGGCAGTAAGGATATTAGCATTGACTGGCAAGAGTTGTTTGCAATTGTAGCCGCAACATACATTTGGGGCCATACATGGTCTCAAAAACGAATTATCTTTTACTGCGACAACCAGACGGTAGTTTCAATAATAAACGCCAAACGCTCTAAAAGTCCAAGGATGATGGATTTAGTCCGAGCCCTGACCCTACAAACTCTTACACATAATTTCTATTTCAAAGCTATACACATACCGGGACACTGTAATGACATTGCTGATTCCATATCTCGTTTTCAGCTACCCCGTTTTCGGCGTTTAGCTCCTCACGCAGATCAACATCCTCAAATCCTGCCAGAAATCCTTTCTCGTCTTTAGACGTCGATTTACGCCGCTATCAAGTTGCCTCTTTAGCTCAAGGTACCTCAAGGACGTACAGCAGTGGAGAAAAACAATTTTTGAACTTCTGCCATCAGTTTCATTTGCACAAAACCGGTCCTATCCTACCTACTAGCGAAACTGTCCTTACCTACTTCGCTGTTTTTCTTGCACAGACTGTAAATCCAGGCACCATAAAAGTATACCTTGCTGCGGTTCATCATCTGCACTTGATTAATGGCTTTGATCTTCCTGTCAACAAATTTACGCGTCTCCAATATGTCTTAAGAGGTATCAAGCGAGTTAAAGGCGTAACCACCAGGGTCCGCTTGCCTATAACTTTGGTCCATCTTAAGTTATTTTACCGTTTACTACATTCACATACTGTGCCTCTACCCGATGAACGTATGCTTTGGGCTGCAATTTCATTAGCTTTCTTTGGCTTCCTTCGGATTGGTGAAATGACCTGTCCCCGACAATTCGACTCCTCTGTGCATTTGACGAAATCCGATATCTTTCCATCCTAATGGCATTTCAAGTAAAAGCCTACACATGTCGGTAAAAATCAAGGTCTCTAAAACAGACCCGTTCCGCTCGGCAGTTACAATAACCATTGACGCCAATGACTCCGTTTTCTGCCCAGTTATGGCCATGAAAAACTACCTTTCCAAGTCCACGAGCTTAGTGGGTCCTCTCTTTCAGTACTCAAATGGTACACCTTTGTCACGTAGCCAGTTCACCAAAGAGCTACGCTTATTTTTGTCCCAGGGCGGGTATAATAGCTATAACTACTCTGGTCATAGCTTTAGAATTGGCGCTGCCACAACTGCAGCTTCTCACAGTCTACCTCACTGGCTCTTACAAACTCTAGGCAGATGGTCGTCCGACTGCTACTTGAGGTATATACGTACTCCAGTCAGTGTTCTAGCAGCTGTTTCAAAACAATTAATAACCGATGAGTCTCTTTTTCTTAGAATATCATTTAGTAACTACTATTATGATCGCCGTCTTTATATAGTCTATGGGGATCACACACTTTGTGTGATTGTGGCGGCAATTGCTCCAGGATTGAGGTCACAATTGACCCATAGACCTCTAATTCGTATGTAGAATATAAGAAACTCGCCTCAGAGCCCACTGTTATCATTGAAAATCGCTCTGATGCCTATTTACAAATCCTGCATAGGAGTGTTTGCCCTGAGTAGATCAGGACCCAGCTCCATGACTGCATAGGAGTATATGTTCTGACCAGTTGTCAGGACCCAGCTCCAGTGACTGCATTAGAGTATTTGTCCTGAACATATTTTCTCAGGGCCCAGCTCCAATAGGAGTATATGCCCTGACTAAATTCTACTCAGGGCCCAGCTCCAATGATTGCATGAGAGTGTTTGCCCTGAATTCAGGGCCCAGCTCTCAACATTCAATAGTATTGTCTGCTGGAGCAGTTGTCCCACACTTCCATAACCCCACAAGACTGTTGTTGAGTTCATTATTTTATACTCATATTATATGCATGATACTGAGTAGAGTACATTAAATGACAATTTTTACAAATGAAAATTAGAGTTAATGGACGATACGAAGTACTAGTTTGCAACCAGTAGCTTCAATGATGACGACAAAACCGATTCTTTGTCTAGTACCTTTAAAACCGGTTATTGTCTTAACAATATACTCTTTTTAACATAGACAACCATTTACAATTAGCTAAACCCCCTGGGCAAATGTACTCTCTATCGTCCATTATCTAAGAGTGTTAACTGTTCAGTCAATGAACAACCAACCTTTAGTTAGAACTATTCGGCCTTAAGCCAACCACACATGATACATCGTCATTCTTATCGAGATTTTCAAGCTGTAAGGGTTGCTTAAATTACCCACCCACCTTCCCATAAACAACGTTTATCCTATGTCGTTCTATATTACTAAAAAGGATGAATATCAGGCATGAAGGTAATCATATCGTAATACATGTATATATAGTAAACACAACTCTATTATGAATCTATAGCTGTAACTAATTAATGAAAAATCCGTAACAACTATCAAAATATGAACTCTGTCCAATCGACAATTTAACTAAACCACGTGACTTTAAGTTCACGTTCCAGAATGAAAACATTATAGTTATATGTAGCTTAGATTAAGTGAACATTTTGTTATCTGTTAAAAATATTTCCATTACTTTAAATAAAGTAACGAAGTGCTGGCGGCAATTGCTCCAGGATTGAGGTCACAATTGACCCATAGACCTCTAATTCGTATGTAGAATATAAGAAACTCGCCTCAGAGCCCACTGTTATCATTGAAAATCGCTCTGATGCCTATTTACAAATCCTGCATAGGAGTGTTTGCCCTGAGTAGATCAGGACCCCAGCTCCATGACTGCATAGGAGTATATGTTCTGACCAGTTGTCAGGACCCAGCTCCAGTGACTGCATTAGAGTATTTGTCCTGAACATATTTTCTCAGGGCCCAGCTCCAATAGGAGTATATGCCCTGACTAAATTCTACTCAGGGCCCAGCTCCAATGATTGCATGAGAGTGTTTGCCCTGAATTAAGGGCCCAGCTCTCAACATTCAATAGTATTGTCTGCTGGAGCAGTTGTCCCACACTTTCATAACCCCACAAGACTGTTGTTGAGTTCATTATTCTATACTCATATTATATGCATGATACTGAGTAGAGTACATTAATGACCTACTAGCTGACTAGCTTCCCAGAGTCAAGAGTAAGATTCCCTCCAAAGGTCACATGCTCACACATTCCTCCTAACTACAAGATTGCAGTTACCGAACAAACAATTTGGACAGAAAATACTACTTTCCTAGCAGAATTCTTGTATTTTTGAACACAATTAGAATATAGGGATGTCCAGTAATGTATAAGGAATATGCAGTATCTGTATATCACTAAAATTATACCAATATTATTAGTATGACATTATACCAGTTTGATCGAGTCTTATATTTTATCAAACCGGTCAACTTTCTAAAATATCCAGATGTGTGATATGTGTTCTTAGCATATCCATGATTCTGATATATATATATATATATATATATATATATATATACATATACATACATACATACATACATACATATATATACATACACAGTATAGGTGTTTTAAAAATCTCAGTATACAGCATCAGTGTCACTTTAAAAAAGACATACAGTTAGACCAATATATAACCTGCTAATAGTATTTTAAGATATAAACATGCCTATTGGAATAGCTCATTATGTCATTAATCAATAAATAAACTACCAGTATTATTTAAGAATAATTTACTTACCAATATAGACAGCAAGCTGAATGGTTGAACACAACTGAACATGGTACGCTACCCTATGGACCAGAAAACAAGAGAAAATATATGAATGAATAAGCTAACAAAAAAATGCACACAAAACATATTTTACTGTTAGCCTGTTTAATACCAACAATTTAATATTTCATATAATCACAAATATCTTTTACCTCAAAATCTGAATGCTTTAGTTTTACATAAGATAATCCTTATCATGAAAGCAACGGTGGCTAACGAATGGTAAAGAAAGAAAGAATGATTTGAGAGTTTGTTAGGAACCACAATTGACTATTACTGTAAAATTGTGAAGACAAGAAGAGATTAAGCCAATATTGTTGAGGACAAAAGATGATGACTTTAATAATAAACATTGACTTCAACTACACTAACTTCGATCAGTATAAATGGTTTGTATTGGACAACCAAACAGGAAATAGACAACGAGAGCCAGAGAAAATTTCACATTACAATAAGTAGGACAATAGAAAACAAACGATAAATACTAAACTCTTTACCTTGCTCGTAGCCTCGTGCGAGCGAAGCTTCTAGGACTTTCTTGGTTCAACTCTATTTCCATGGCTCTGATCTCTTCGTAAACAAAAAGTCTTATTTCCAAGGGTTTATGTAGCTTGAATCTCAAAACACCATCCCTCCATCACAAGTGAATTTCAAACGTGGCGCACTGAGAGGATGACGCTATCCCAAGTATCAATGCGCGCTCGCTGCACGGAGCATGCGCCTGGGGGCTGGGTACGACACTGTCCAGAGGGGGCCTCTGCACTGGTGACGGCGCTATTTGGCCAATATGTAATACCATATATGTAAATTAAATACCGTATATCTAAATAGTATTAATTAAAAGGAACTTTTTGTTCGTTTGTTATTCTAATTGCTGTAATTATATATATTATAATAAGAACGTTTTTTTACACTTTTCAGTTTTTGTCTTAGTTGATAGAAGTCACCATAGTTCAATTAACAATTGCCTAACCGGCAGGTATAAAATGAATAGATACGATTTGTGAGTTTATACCAATCAGTGATATCTTACTGTTATACTTTTCATAGTTTCGCCATAATTCACAGACAAATACTATTTGAATTTTAAAAACTATAGTTTCTTTAGAAACTATAGTTGTCAAAAAAAACTAAAGTTTCTTTAATATTTTCCAGTTGGAAAACTATAGTTCAGCTGTAAAAATTATAGTAACTATAATTTGATCTTAAAAACTATAGTTTTTATGAAAACTATAGTAATCAGGTAATAATTTCTGGAAGGGAAACTATAGTTCATTGGCCAAGTAAACTTTAGTTATAACTATAGTTTGATTTCCAGAACTATAGTTTGAACGAAAACTATAGTATTTTGCCGAAAAACTTTAGTTTTTTATTGAAAACTATAGTTTTGGATGGAAAACTATAGTTTCTGGTATGAAAACTATAGTTTATTTTTGTAAGGGATAGACTTGCACTACTAACACACAGCTATAGTGCAGGACAGTGCCAATCCCATGAGTGACATAAAATTAAGCAACATTACAGTAGGTGACCTGCATGTTAATGAATGGTGATCATGTTTGTGTAAATTTAACAAAAAATCTTGTTTTGGTCATGCGGCAGAAAATAGTCACAACTTAATTAAGATGTGTCTTTTTAAGTTCCAAACACATCAGATAATTATGTGTTTTCTTTGTTCATTACTTATATATACATTAATTTCTTTTGAATTTTCCTCATTTGTTAAGACAGCAATCAATTTCATAAAATATTTTTGTGAGTTTCTGATGTAATAATATAGAAAACATTTGTAATTATTTGTAATTGATAGCAGTACCCATAATTATTAACCCCACAACAGGCAAGTGCACATCCCAGAACTCCACTCTGCTGCATAAAATCGTCTGGTATGAACCAAAGTAAAATGTCAGAGTGCTCCCTTGCCTGTTAATGGGTTAACCATGACGGGGCAAATGAATAGTACAATGTTGCCAAACTGGCAATTTTATCACCACGCACACTGCACCTTAACCCTTTCACTCCCAACTTTCTGGGAGCTCTCTCATTGACGAGTAAAATCGTCTGGCGATAGACAGTAAAACAATCTGGTGTTAGATAGAGTAAAATAATAAAGTACGGAAAATTCCACATTTGGGAGTGAAAGGGTTAATGGGCTCAAGTATTTTACATGCAATTAAGCTGATTTGAAAAACTGATAAGATATTAGCAGCAGCCTGTCAAGACCTTTCAGACTGAAGGGTGTAGCTCAATTTTCAACTCATTCTAATTTAGCAACCAATTTGAAGGGTTGGTTGATCAATGTATCAACAAAAATTATGAACAAATCTGTTAAAATCACCATGTTCTTGAGACTAGTTTTCTGCAATGTGGAGCATTAACACCCCTCACCCTGTGGCTTGGCATGCTTCTGCATGAATATTAATATATTTTTACATATTTATGGACAACTGAATTAAGAATAAAAATTAATATATTTTGCTTGTAATAAATTGTCATGTTCAAAAAAAATAAGCTTGTACTTATTTCTCTGAATCCAACTGCTTCTGACATAAATAGCAGAGTACTTCTGTTAGCATTAGCTAGGATATTAACTAGAGAACTGTCGAATAAAAGTGGCTGGCTTTAACCATAATAAAATTGTCTGGCATTAATTAGCCAGAATTGCTAAAGTGTGACCTAGCTCATCAACATGTTAGCAAAGTTGTTTCAAACACATTGATGAGAAAGGCCACATCTTTGCAGTACGAAGATAAAAGCCATATGCACTAGTTTGCTACTGGCTCAAAAACGTAATGCCACATGGGTGTCTCAGTTTTTGATGACACAGTCAAGATATGAAAAAGAGGATTGCTCTCTTAAAATTTCTGGGCTTGCAAACAGATACTAAACGAAACACAGTACTTATGCCGTATTCAAGACCAAACAAGTTAGTTGTAGAGCTGAATACCAATGTTAGGCTGGCAGGGGGTAGGCAGGGCAAGGGGGTGGGTCATTTGGCACACAGTAAGGTCCATGGAGCAAAATCCTTGACAAATTTAGTACTATATCTTCCATCAGGTACCATAATTTGTGAAAGATTTGACTTACAAAATCCTGGGGGTGCGTGATTTGACACAAAATTCTGTTGAAATATGAAATCCTCCCCCTTGTCCTGCCATCTCCCCCCTGTTGAACTTTAGAATATTGATAGGTGCATAATATCCTACTTTATCGCTTCCCTTAATTAACACTACTAATTCTGTCCAGTTGCTTGTCAAGATGAGCTCAGTTTTCTGTGCTTGAAGAAATAAACCAGACAAAGACTGTTTGGAATAATAATGGCTATGTGCGTGAGCACAAAGCCGGTTTATTTTTGTAATCAATTATGTAATAATTATTATGACAAAATATTAAGTAAATTAATTTAGAGTTAGCACAGAAAAGGTGGGAGTATTAAAACGCCACAAGTCTCCTTGGGATAAAGGAGACAAACCCCACCCCATCGTGACAAGCAATCCACAGAAGGAACTATGGACTATATCTATACAAACCATGAAATCCACATAAAATTAAGTAAGAATAAATTAAATTCATTTAAAGCAAACCATAATGCTCCATTTCTTGACGGATAAGAAGCTCTTATTGCCAGCTGACAAGTCTTGCCCTTGTGTCAACTTGTCGGACAACATCAGACCTAGCTGCGAACTGCGAGCCTTGCCCCTGCGTCAGCTCAACGGTGAACAGCTACAGAGTGCAGACATATATGAAAAGAAATTCCCCGTCAGGTCTTGCCCCTGCGTTGACGTGACGGAAAACAGTATAGCTTAAAGAGGATAATTCAGGAATTTTTACAGCCATCACCAATACCCATTTTATCAGACTTGACCCAGCTAGGCATGCGAACCAAGACTGGGTGTACAAATATATTTTTGAAATGCGTCGGATTTCCAGCGACCATCAGCTGCATTTGCGCATCTGAAAAGCCGCATTCCGCTGCGTAAGTCGCTGCACCAATTCGAAAGCTATGGCCCTTATATTTGGATGAATCCAACCCACACCGCCGAAACACTAAGGCGAGATGGGTTGTGAATAGTTGCCGCGAAACAGCCTGGCCGTCAATGGTTAGAAAAAGTGGACCATCAGAATAGCCATGCTGAGAAGAATAGTGTAGTAGGATCTGCACTGGACAGATATCTGGACGACGAGTGAGGGTGATGGATACCCCAGGTTGATTATAGGAATGTTTGAAATTATGGAAAGTAATCTTCAAACCAGTTATAGCGCCAGAGTTGTCTACAACTTGAACAACCTGATTAAGTTGAAGCACAGACGTTGACCGAGGGCAACTCGTGATTTCACTGATACGTAAAAAGGCAAAAAATGCAGTTGTGCACATCGCCTGGAATAAATACGACCTGTACTGCCTTGAACATAATGACAATGTTCGTTACAACATATTACGAAGGATAGGAAGTGTTACAGGCAAACGGGCTGATGTAGACCAAAATCTGACTGTAGCAAATTAATGACGACACCATTCTAGGGGGGTCCAGGGGCATGCCCCCTGGAAAATTTTGAAATTTCAAACCCCAGAAACAGCATTTCCTGCATTCTGAGAGTGATTTTATCTGAGTTATCCCTTTACATTTTTTACAAATTTTAACCAGTACATAAGACTTAAAAATCTATAATTTGAATTTTATCTACATGTATACTTATTACTGTAATATATCAAAATAAATTTATACTAGTATTTTTCCATGTTTGCAAGAGGTAAGGGATTTACTAGCCATGGGCACAAAGTTCCTTCAGATAATAAACAAGTAGGTTAAACAGCAGAACAGCACTTGAGACAGTTCCATCAGTTAATAAACGAGTAAAATGAGCAGCAAAACAGTACTTGAGACAGTTCCACCAGTTCATAAACGAGTAAAATGAGCAGCAGAATTAAAATGAATTTCTCTAAAGTTTAAATTCAGTTAAGTTATTGAAGTAATTTTGTAAATAATTATCAATGGCATGATAACAGATGTTAACACACAAATAGAAATTTAAAAAAAAATATTCGTGAACATCATCGACATGATCATTAAATTCAAAGCTGCAAACAAAATATTATAAACTAAAAATAAAGATTAATCATTATAACTTGACCTTATTGTATAGGTTAAATGTAAAAGATTAAAGAATCTACCTATAATATTATCTTAACATAATGACATGCATTATGCCTTTAATTATGTTAAGATAATATAATTATAGGTAGATTCTTTACTCTTTTAGATTTAACCTATACAATAAACCATTCACAGAGCACATATGAACTAGCTAGATGAATATACGAAGCTAAACATTGTCTTCTGCAGACACTGTCACATACAAGCAACAAATGAATTGGTTGCCTTGGAATGATAACTAGTATTTGCCGGTCTAACAGTAAGACTATTAATTAAATACTAAGAAAAAAATGACACAAACAAAGCAAGACTGAAAAAGCACTACATCTTATAGTATCTATTAACACTCGACAGTTGCATGGACAGTGATATTCTTAAGTTATTCATGACATGATGACGCTACTTACTTTACATAACTATCTATTGTTCATAAGATATTTTATTGAAATGGATGGATACAAATATATGCTTACCTTACTGGGTAATGGTCAAAACAGCGTGATTCTTTGCCATTTGGAAATTGGAATCTCGCAAACTGGCATATGCTCAAGGAACGAATACGACCATCAACAGCCTTCTTCCTGTCCTTCCACAATTGGCTAAGGTTATTGAAAACCTCCAACTCCAATAAAATATATCGGATCTTAATATAAAGAATAATCAACATGCTTTCATTCGCGGCCGATCTACTGTTTCTGCTTTAATATCTGCGACACAGAACTGGTATAATGCCACAGACAATTCTCAGTCGGGTAGAAAAGGTGTCCATGCCATATTTATCGACTTTTGAAAGGCCTTCGATCTGGGGGAATCACAACATCCTATTAGAAAAACTTGCCTCTATGAATGTCAGCAAACCGTTTTGGCTATGGATCAGAAGCTTTTTAACCGGAAGAACACAACAAGTTAACTTACATGGTATCCTATCGTCAATACAACCTTGTCCTTTGGGCGTACCACAGGGCTCAGTTATATCGCCCACCTTGTTTAATGTACATATCAACGATTTAGAGGATACTGTGCCTAATCTTGTAAAAATTAATACGTGCAAATATGCTGACGACTGCACCCAGTATCAGATTGTTGAAAGGGGTATGTGCAGCTCCATGCAAGAAGCTGTTGATGGGTTAAATGGATGGGCAGATACAAATAAAATGGCTTTGAACCCGAAAAAAACAAAGGTTATGTGGATTTGTTTCACAGACTCAATCCCAGAACCACCTCGCATCCAAATCAATGATGAAGAAGTAGAAAGGGTAAACAGTTTCAAGCTCCTGGGTGTATCATGCCAAAATGATCTTAAATGGAATGAACATGTAGACCAAATTACAAGTAAGGCAAACAAGAGGTTATACCATCTTAGACAGTGTAGGAAATCCCAACTACCAACAGAGGTCGGATTGACAACTTATATATCTAAAATTCGACCAGTATTAGAGTATGCATCGCCTGTATGGGCAGGACTTCCAGATTATTTACAACAAGAAATTGAACGTGTGCAGACAAGAAGTCTGAGAATTCTTGATTTGGACAGAGACTGCTTGCCATCTTTAAGAAGCAGACGTGAATTAGCAACCATCCGAGAGATCGGAAGGATTCAAGCGGAACCAAACCATCCTTGCCATACCCTACTGCCTGATCCTAGAGAATACCCATATGAACTTAGACAAAATAATTCTTATACAGTTCTATCTAGAACCGAGAGACATAAACAATCTTTCATTGCAAGATTTAGTAAATATATGTAAATCTGATAACATTCAACTTTGTCTTTTTAACTTAGTCTTTTTAATCTTAGTCTTTTTAACTACAATTATTGATCTTATTCTATTATGACTTAATGTAAATCCATTGTATTTTTAATCCCAAAGATGGATAATAAATTAAAATTAAAATTAAAAAAAAAAAAGAAAAAGCGTACGGCCATCATTTCTGTTTCTCGATCGTCCACAACGCCATTTTTAATAAATATTAACGGCCTCTTACTAGTGCAGAATATCGGCGTATCTTTCACAAGTTCGATGTCGCGAGTGAAATGAGTTTTTGGGGCAGGCAAATGAACGACGTCTCCCTCGAACATCAATAGCAAATCATGCCATGGTATCACTGTAGCACTCCACCGAAAATCATTTAAAAAAATGCACTCACCCTCTTCTACGCCAATCCAGGCAAACGTTCCCGAAGCTGGATTAAGAAATGTTTTAAAAATCGGGTTTTAATATGTTTTGGTTTTAATATAAATGTTTTACCGCAGTTTGCTGGACCAACAGTCATTATATTTCGATGTTTTACGCGTCCCTTCGCTATTAATTCCACAATCGCTTGTGCAAATTTCTGTTTGTCAATGCCATTCTTGTTCAGTATGTCGTTTGCACATCGAAGCCATACACCCTTACTGCGTGGCATGCCTGCTTTGACGCATCCACTTGTCGAGCTGTTTTCATTCGCCAAGTTGTGTCTAGCAAGTCTTGAATTGCTTTCGGCGGTTTACTCAAAATATACTGCACCAGGTCTTTTGCCTTCCTCTCTTTGTTCGTGAGCATATGCGTGTAGCTCCGTCACTGTCGTTATGTTTACTTTTAGAATAACTCCAGACAAATCAAATGCCGTCAAGCGCTTCTTCTTTTCTTTCTTATGTCGCTTTTTTCGACCGCCATGCTCGGTTTGGTTGCGTTTTTTGGCAGTTTGTGTCTTGGTCACACTTGCCCTTGTGGTTTTCGGCTCATTATGGCTGTGAAGGTCTGGGTGCGTCTCACTCTCTTCATAACTGTTGTCTAACTGGGGCGTTTACCAAATTCTAAAGCAACAGGGATTGATAAAATATCTAGTAAAATTCTAAAAATTGCCTCTCCTGTTATTTCAGCAACGCTAACTTATATTTTCAACCAGGCTATTGTTCAAAGCAATTTTCCAATTGATTGGAAAATGGCTAGAGTAACGCCTATTTATAAAAGCGGCCAGCGAAATTTAACCGAAAATTATAGGCCAATCTCTGTTTTACCAGCAATTAGTAAAATCATGGAACGAATCCTGTATGATCAACTTTATAAGTACTTGACTGAAAACAACACACTTTCTAAAAACCAATTTGGCTTTCGGTGGTTTCATTCCACTGTGACAGCTCTCCTAGACTGTACCAATAACTGGTACATAAATATGGATAGAAAAATGTTTAATTTGGTTGTTTTTATTGACTTAAAAAAGGCTTTTGATACCGTCAATCATAAAATATTATTGAAAAAATTAGAACTCTATGGTGTGAAAGGAGATGCTCTATCCTTAATAGAATCGTCTCTAACTGATCGTATCCAAAAATGTCAAGTAAATGGAGTTGTTTCATCGGAACATTCAGTGACGTGCGGGATTCCTCAAGGGTCTATTTTAGGCCCCTTACTATTTTTGCTTTATATAAATGATCTGCCAGAATATCTGAATCATACAGATTCACGACTGTTTGCAGATGATACAAATTTAACTGCAGCTGGTAGGACAATAAATGAGGTTGAGACAGCTATGAATTTGGATCTGGAGGGCCTCAGAAGATGGTTACAGGCTAACAAATTAAGTCTCAATGTAGCTAAAACTGAATTTCTGTTGATTGGATCAAAGCCTTTACCGAGGAGTAAACAAGATAGAGAACCCGAAATTTTTATTGAACAAGAACCAATTAAAGTGCCTATCTCATGGTTGGGGACTTTGAATATTTGTAATCTTTAGATTGTTCTGAGAAAAATTGTAATAAATCTTGTCAGACGAAAATTTCATCTTCATGGGCTTTTTCGCTGTTAAAGGTTCCAGAAGTGATGGCATTTTGACGTCAAAGCAGGAATATGTGTATATTAAACCCTATTTCTAAATCCCTGCTTTGACATCACTTCCGGAACCTTTAACAGCGAAAAAGCCCATGAAGATGAAATTTTCGTCTGACAGGATATATTACAATTTTTCTCAGAACAATCTAAAGATTACAAATATTCAAAGTCCCCAACCATGAGGTAGGCACTTTAAACAGGTTTTTGAAAGTAAGGTACTTGGGGTCGTTGTTGATCAGCATTTGTCCTGGAATGCAAATACCGATAAAATTTGCAAGAAGATAACGTCAGGAATTGGAGCTATAAGACGGTTGAGGGATTTTGTTGACAAAGATACGTTACTTTCAGTTTATTTTGCCTTGGTTCAGCCACATTTTGATTACTGTTGTGAGGTTTGGGATGTGCTTGGTTTATGCCAAGCCAAAAGATTACAAAAACTACACAACAGATCAGCAAGAGTTCTTATGAATATGAGTAATGAAGTCAGTCATGTTGTAGCACTGAGTTCATTACGTTGGGAACTCTCGAGGCTCAACGAAAAAAGAATAAAGCAAAATTAATGTTTAAAGTATTAAATAATTTGGGACCTCAATCTCTTACAGATCTGTTCATTAATAAACGTGATATAACTAATTACAACTTAAGGGAAGTTAGTTCTTCACTTCAGTTGCCACAGCCTCGTACCAATAATCTAAAAAAGAGCTTCAGCTATGATGGAGCAATTATTTTGAACTCGTTACCCACTAAAATACGAGAATGCGAGTCACTGCCTGAATTCAAAATAAACATTGCTGCTCACTCTTTCTCAGTTCCTGTGTGAATAATAATATATATTATAATTTTAGTCTTATTATCAAATATCTTCCTATTATATATTACATTTTAGTTTATATCTTAGCCTGTTTTTACATTTTTACTATAATTAAGTTAAGAACCTAAAAGTTTGTAATTAGTTAGTTAGGAACCCAATAACGTTTTAATGTAATTAGATAGTTAAATTTGCCACACGTCCCTCATGGAAACCAACTACACAGTTGATGAGGTTAGCGTGTATAAATAAAGTTTTTACTACTACTTACTTCCTTGGTGACATACCGCCAAGCACTATAATAGTTATATTGTACACTTGAGTAATTCACCTCGATGGCAAACTTCTCCTCGAGATATCGTTTGGAATGGAGCCATCTTTGTGACTTTTGCAACTGTAATGCAAGATGGTAGTGTTTACCGCCATCCGCATGCCATCTGCATGGCTTTCTCGGCTGCAACACCAATGTTTAACTTTGGCAGAACCACTTTCAAACGAAGTAATGACCGCTTTCGCAAAATCACCACGGTTTGGAAATTTGTCCAAGTCCGCTTGACTATAAGTTAGTAGGTAAACGCTTCTTACTGCTGAACTACGGAGACTTCTACCGAACTTAACGCAGCCATATTTGAATATGTAAAAGATTACATTTTACACCACGCTTAATCTGTGACTGCCTATTACTCTATAAGCATATCCTATGTCACATGAACTAATTTAAAACAGTAGCCGGATATAAATAGCTTCCTATAAATAGCCAATCACAACTTGAACCAATTATGTAAGTGCGCTTAATACCACTTGACATGTTGATTGACTATTGACTCCACCTTTACATATGTGTTTCCGGCTACGCCTGCTTTACGAAAAATCTTATTCAAATTTCTTGAAATCTTATTTATTTACAGGAAACATGCCAAAAATATGTCAAAGTAACAGCAATATACATATTTTAGCCAGTTTTTTGGTAGTATTTTGTGCTTTTGACACACGCTCTATTTTCAGACAATCCAGGCCAAAAACCATTTGGACAGTGCACAAACTTATCAATTTTTGTAATATTGCGGGAAATTTTATATTAATTTTTGTTTCCCCCACTCCCCCTTTCTCAATGTTGCATTCCTGTACATTGGATTGAAACCCTGAGCTATGAAAACGATATCAACATTGATTTGGGGGAGTGGGAGTATGATTTATAGTTGTAAATACATTATGAGTGCATATCAGGTGTATTGTCCACATGATTTTGGCCTTGATTGTAGATATTCTGGCCAAGACCTGGCCTAGGCCAGCCCAGGAGATGTTTACACTGCCAAAAAGTAGGCCAAAGTTAGGCCAAGGCTTGCAGTGTATTGTTTAACACAGCTATAGTTATTTACATTCCTTGTAAGAAGTTTAATAGTTCAAAATAAAGGTAATGTCTCCATTTTGTCAAAATCGAAAACATTCTTACAACCAGATTCACCAATTATTCCAGTTAACTTCAATAATTGTCTCAAAAACTTCATGTATAGGAGACTAACGTTTCGAGCGAAGGCTCACGTTTCTGTCTGACGAGATGAAGGGCCTTCGCTCGGAACGTTTAGACCCCTACGTTCTCTGTTTCGGCAGTATATCTAACCTTACATATATTCAACTTACTTTTTAAACAGCAAGATATGTCTTTTCTTTCATTTAGTTTTGAAACAGGTGAAAATATCGATTCGCCTCTTTATAAGGTATTGATTTGCTCATTCGCTTTCTTATTGCTGGCAGCCATCTTGCATTTGCGGCCTTCATGTATAGCCCAAGGGCGCCCTGAGAAAAAGCTGGTTTTAATTCGCGCTGACTATTAAAATTACGTCGCATTTTATTTATTAAGCAACAAAGTAAGCACATAAAAAAACAATTAGAAGATAACTTGACATTATTGTTGAACCACATACCGATGTACCTGGTCTTCCAGCTGAACTTGTTGTTGTTGTATGTTGTCAATTACTGGTGTGCAGTTTTCTTTGTCGCTGTCTTGTGCTTGTTTAATCACCTTTTTAATTTGCAGACGATGCCCAGACTTTGGCAAAACAGCCATAAACTCATCGATGTCTTTAGTCAGATATTCAAGTGTCGAACCATCAATGTCATTTTCTAACAATCAATATAAACCAGAAGACAAGTTATCCCATACACGAGGTCTAGAGGCTAGAGCTAAAATTTCAATCCATATATTTCGCTATATTTGAAATTCTTTATCAGAAGGGAATCTTACTTTGTAACAAATCACATATCTCTTTGGACATGCCTCTTGACTTTAGGAAACTGATGAACTCGTAACTGTTCATTTCATTCAATTCCATAACTTGAAAAATTATGTATTACTGTAAACGCAACGAATACGCACTAAGAAGGTAAAACCACTGCAGTGAAAGAACGAGAACGCGAATCAATTGTATTACAAATTTAGCGCGTGGTGCAAGGAAGCATTCGGATTGCTTAACAATTGTGATGTCATGCGTCAATCACTAGCGTAACCTGAATTACCCCTCAATTCTCACATGTATCCTATTTGTCCAGTTTCACTCCCCCAATTCCCCTTTGCAAGTTGCAATGTGGAAATCGACGACGATCGTCGGGAGGATTCTCTTGTGATTTTTGTAAATTTGTTTGCCGTAGGGTTGAAAGTCGACGTTTCTTTGAACATCTAGTTACTCATCACTCAAACAATCCAAATTTTAAAGTTTATTGTGCCAGCTGTCCCCAGTCGTTCACAAAAGTTAATACTCTTTAAAACATTACTATAGACACCACCAGCAAAGGGAAGAGCAAAATCACCAAAATGGAAATGAAAATTACTTTGAACAACATAGAGGTGAAGACCATTTAGAAGAAGCCTTTGATGAAAAGACAGCCAGGACCAACTTTCAACACCACGCCGCTAAGTTTCTTCTGTCAGCAAAAGAAGAAGGAAAACTATCCCAAACTTCGCTTGAAATGGTTATGAATTCAACAAATAATTTGCTTTGCGAGTACTTTGACATTGTCAAGAATGCATTAGTATCCAAGCTTACTAACCAAGAAGTTAATTTTACGAACTATTTTCTGCTGAGAGTTTTTGAAGGGTTGAAAACGGAGCGCCAACAAAGATCTTGTTACATCCAGAACTTCAATCTAGTTGTAAGTGCTTTTTCTGTAATGAGTTAGAACTTAGAGCTGTTCCTAAATTTCAATTAATCGATTTTATTATAAATACACATGTGATTATAGAACATTGCACACAGTGAGTGATCAGTTGATATATTTCAGATTATTTCTCAATAGCCGATAATTGTGCAGCATTTATTGAAAATGTTGCCAGCTGCACCAGTTTGTCAATGCGACTGAAGTGAAAATTGACAATTTTGAAGAAAATACTGTTCCTCTCAACAGTTTCTTACGAGAGACTTTCTGGAATTACTCAATAATGCAAAGTTGAGTGCGAGAGACATCCAATTTTTAAAAATCTAATTTTTGTGACTACCGCTGACAAGTCAGCGCTAGCCGTAATGTCGACGTGATCTTGAGTGCATGCTTGTCTTGGACCACTGACCTATATATATAACTGGACTGCGGGTGCTGGCCAAAAATGTGTCCCCATTTTCACTTTCAAAATGGTGCACCCGATCCGCACGTTGTATCTAATAAACTACTAGACATTATATACACATTGTATCCAGTAAGTTACTGGAAATTGTTTAATTATAAGATGTGCCAATTAACGGATTAAAACTCACTGCGCATCCCACAATCTTTGTCAAGAACTGTTGACCATAAATTAAAAACACTATATAGGGGGGTTGGACGGGGAGGAGGCGTCATAACCCCCCCCGACACTTTTCAAGTTAGGGTTAGGGTTACCCCCGGGAAATTCACATTTTTGAGATTAGGGTTAGGGGGTTCGGGGGGGAAGGGTTTCATTAATAACCTCTTTATTAAACAATTTCCAGTAACTTACTGGATACAATGTGTATATAATGTCTAGTAGTTTATTAGATACAACGTGCGGAAATAACCTCTTTATTAAACAATTTCCAGTAACTTACTGGATACAATGTGTATATAATGTCTAGTAGTTTATTAGATACAACGTGCGGATCGGCTGAATGGCGGCATTTATGGGTCCTTCTGCTAATGGTAGCGACCACTGACATGTACTTATCATAGGAAAACAGAATATTTATGTAAACACAAAGCGTTTTCTACTTTACTAATATATCGTTCCTATATGCGAGGGCTTCCCCAGAGGTGAATAAAATCATCTGGTGTTAGCCAGAATAAAATACTAAATACCAATTCGGACAGGAAAGAGTTAGAGAGATCGTTTATAAATAATTCTTGTCCGAGGGCTTCCCCAGAGGTGAATTAAATCGTCTGGCGTTTGCCAGAATAAAATAGTATGGCGTTAGCCAGAGTAAAATAGTAAACACCAATTCGGACGGGAAAGAGTTAGAGACAGAGATCAAAATTGTTCCTGTGAAGGCTTCCCCAAGAGGTGAATAAAATCGTCTGGCGTTAGCCAGAACAAAATACTAAAGAGTAAAGAGCAATAAATTCGGACGGCAGGAAAGAGTTAATGCATGCAGGTTGGTCATTGTTAATTTCTTGTGGAACGACTCAGAGGCCTGCTGGATTATTTGTCTGACCAAATAGGAATATCGCCTCCCATGTAAACAGCCCCTAAGAAGAACTCGGTACGCCTCGCTTCTTTACGATTTTCTTGTGATCTTCAGCGGTCTTTTATATGGAGCTGGCGACTTCATAAAACGAAATGTTTTATTATTTATTTTAGTGCCAAGTGTTCGTGCCGTACCGCCGGCCCGGCCGTCTTTAATTCAGACTGCCAGAAAGCTACAACAGTAATAGTCTAGAATTATTATTATTGTATTTCAGAACTACAATAAGATTCTTATCATGAAAACATCCCGGGCCGCTCAGCAACAAACATAAATATTAAATATACATGGATGGAAAAACCACCGAAATATTTTGTTTATAACGCAAACTCGAGACCAGGACGATATTATGCTGACTTGGCACAAATTCGACAAAGTTTGCCTAGTCCGTTTACTCCGAACGTTTTCTCAAGAAATAATCCACTGTAGAAGTTATAAAATATATTGGCAGAAAGATAATTCACCTTGCTACAACATACGTACACTTTATCCGACCAAATAGCTTAGTTTCCCTAAAAAAAGCGAAATACCGAACATGTCCAAATCATAATAGCGGCCGCTATTTTGAAATTTTTTTCCGTGTGTATTATAATGTCTTCTCCGAATGTTTTCTCGAGAAATAAACCACTGTAGAAGCTATCAAATATAGTGGAAGAAAGATAATTCATCTGGCTACAACATACGTACAGTTTATCCGACCAAATAGCTTAGTTTTCTTAAAAAAAGCGAAATACCGAACATGTCCAACACGAACTAGAGATCTTAAGTATCGGTCAGCGGCCTTCACCATTAGCAAAAGGACCCATAAATGCCGCCATTTTGAAAGTGAAAATGGGGACACTTTTCCTAACTCAAAGGTAATAGGAGCACGCAGTCCAGTTATATATATATATATATATATAGGTCAGTGTCTTGGACCTCCATACGTCATACTCGACAGCTATCGCCAAATATTCGGCACGATCGCCATGTAGCCGAGAAGATCGCCATTGATCGCCAAGTATTCGAGAAGTACTCGAGTTGTTTTCGTGGGAATAAACTGGTTGCTCTCTCGATGACTGTTTGCAAATCTTTTCTTCTTGGAACGGTTTCTGTCATTGATCACTTTATACAAGGTAAGAAATAGTTTAAAAACTGTGACGTTTATTTTATATACTATATATACAAAATCTATATACTTGATCGGAAACAAATTTCATATCTCAAAGCCAACTCGTACTTCGGTACTTATAAGCAGTACTAGAAATATTCAGCTTATAAAGTTCGCTAGAAGTTGGGCCTTCAAATTGTGTATTGTGCTCACTGATCAGTGACTCATGTTTATACTGCATGTACAGTACATGTATATATCATACACTTATGAGTGAGAAGTGTGTTTTAACCAACTTCGAGCTAGGGGTATGATTCATTTGGCAACTGATTCATTTCCTGATTTGTTTGATCTTGAAACACTTGAAAGTTGTGTTTGATCTAATATCAAAACACCTAGCTCGAAGTTGGTTAAAACGCACTTTTCACTCTGAAGTTTATGATATATACATGTACCGTACATGCAGCATAAACATGAGTCACTGATCAGTGAGCACAATACACAATTCAACCAAAATTAAACGTCAACTCATAAAGCGATCTTATCATTATAAATCATTTATATCAAAGACTTTGGCGTATATTGACAATTTCTTCGATAAAAGAAGGTTGAAGACCCAACTTCTAGCGAACTTTATAAGCTGAATATTTCTAGTACTGCTTTTAAGTAAAAGTACCGAAGTAGGAGTTGGTTTTGAGATATTAAATTTGTTTCCGAATCAAGTACTAATAGATTTTGTATATAGTATATAAGATAAACAACGTCACAGTTTTTAAACTATTTCTTACCTTGTATAAAGTGATCAATGACAGGAAACCGGTCCAAGAAGAAAAGATTTGCCAACAGTCATCGAGAGAGCAACCAAAGATTATTCCCACGAAAACAACTCGAGTACTTCTCGAATATCTGGCGATCAATGGCGATCTTCTCGACTATATGGCGATCGTACCGAATATTTGGCGATAGCTGTCGAGTATGACGTATAGGAGGTCCAAGCCAAGCATGCACTCAAGATCACGGCGACATTATGGCTACCGCTGACTTGTCAGCGGTAGTAAAAAAAATCTGAATTTCACAAGTTCACTTCATGTAAAACTTGGGGGCATGTTTATGATGCTAATATATGCTGTTTTGGAAACAGTCAGTGAAGATGTATGTATGGTATGTGCCATGTTCAATTTAGCAATACATATATAAAATGATTTAAAATATTGAACTATCTTTTTTTTTTGTGTGCCTGTGTGCTTTTCACACATTTTCATGCATTGCTTCTTAAGTCTATATCTTTCTGTGCTCAACAGCGGTAGTCACATGTACGCATTGCGTACCAATTTTTATAAATGTTATCATGCACTTACATGTATGCAGAACTTGCACTTTGATGAACATTGTTTATAATTTTGTGAATGTGTTATGACGTTTTTATCTCTATTTTATCCTCATTACTTTGCTTATATTAATTAATTCAACTTTTATAGGAACCGACAGAGGTGGAAATGGGAAGAGTGGAAGTATGTGTTGTCAAAGGGCAGGCAAATACTTCAACGAGTGCCCGTATTTGGATATAGAGTCCCACTGCTAAAAAATTTGGAGCTACCGTAAAGTATACACACTATTACCAAAACCGATGATGTGCAGCATGGCCCCACAAGAACACATCATGATTTCCACCCAAAACATTAATGAATCCGGCTGCATTCCTACACCTTTTTGGCTGGAGAATTCAACCACTCATAATTATTTCAGTGATCTCACGGTCTCAATTTCAAAGGCTAAGGAATGTAGACGGATTCGTTAATGTTTACGGTGGAAATCATGACTTTTTTGGGCCTTGCTGCGGATGATGGTAATACCTGTAGTGTACATGCATGTACTGTAAATTACTGTATTTACAAATAGACTACAGAAGTTAACCTGCAAGGTAGTAAATGCTTCCATTTCTCCATTGCCTAGTTGTTTAAGAGTTGATCTGATATAAACACAGAAGAAACTTAGAATTATTATAAGTAATAACACGACTTTTCAGGAAATTAGCGATTAAATTTCCCCGCCGCCAAGGGAAGATTTGTGTGGCCTGACTACTTTTACAAATCTTTCCGAGGCAAAGGGGAAATTTAATCACTAATTCCCTGAAAAGTCATGTTATTAATTTGTAATATTATGATCGCCGAGGAAAACTTTGAGAATCTTACCAACAGGAAATTTATACGGTTGATCAGAGAAGCTGCATCTAATTTTCCCGTGCATATTGATGAGGGAAAAAATATGCAAACGGGAAATTTAGAAGACAACATTCACTCATCAACATGCACGGGAAAATTAGAAGGATTTCTTTGTCTTCTAATTTTCCCTCATCAACATGCACGGGAAAATTAAAAGACAAGGATAAATTTCCCTCTTGCATGAGCGATGAGGGAAATACGAGGTTTACATTCCCTCGGAGAACAAAAGAATCCAAGGCGATCATGGTATTATATTATTTATTGCTCATATAATCCATTTAACACTAGATGATTTTACACATCAAAGGGAGGCCCTTCAGTCAGTCTACAGTATATTTTGCACTAATGGGGGAAACGAATAGAAATTCAGTTTTTGTATTTTTTGACACTTCATTTCCCCAAAATTCTATTATTTTAGCCAGTTAAATGCAGATTTTTTATGTATAAACCTTCAGAGGTCATGTGGGAGGGTTATATTATTGTGTTACAGGAGAATGAATTTTCCCCTTGTTATATTTTCTGCAAGCCATTCTTCAAAACCTAGATGTTGTAAAAGAAATTGACAATCCACACTTTTCAAAAGGTGGTACTCTACGCGATGTTATGGATGATAGTTTTTTTAAGAATCACCCAGTCTTTTCTGTGCACAAAGATGCAATTCCGTTATTTGGATATTATGATTGATTGATTGATTGATTGATTGATTGATTGATTGATTGATTGATTGATTGATTGATTGATTGATTGATTGATTGATTGATTGATTGATTGATTGATTGATTGATTGATTGATTGATTGATTGATTGAAGTGTGGTCCTAAAATTAGTTTTCAGTCACTTTTTTGGTGAACAAAACAATTAAAATGTAGGGTTTGAATGAATCAGGGCTTGCCAACCAATGGACTTTTTTATGATTGACTGGACCATTGAAGTCAAACATGTACCTGAAGAAAATAAACTTTAAACACTATGTTTAAGACTGTACACTATGTGTATTTCTGGTATATACAGCTATACAGTATATATAATTATGTGGTATATTTTGTATATAATCTATTTTTACTGTAGGTGTATTTTACGATGTCATTGGAAATATTCGCCCTGTTTTTGGTTCTACCATGCGAAATGTTCATCTTATATGTATTGCAAAGACAAAACACATTAAGGGATATGGGGTTGACAAGTTACTTTCACCATTTATAGCGGAAGTTAATTTACTAGCCCAGGTATGGTCTGCTGTATGTTGTTTATATATAATTATACAGTTGTTTTACCAGGGCTTTTCTCTTTAGTTTGTTAGTGTTGAAAGTGACAAATTTGGTAGTTAAACTGTTTTCTTATTTAGTTTGGCATAATGTGTATATTTTGTTTCATTCATGACATGCACATGTTTAATACACAAATTTGGATGAAAATAATTACTGAAATATTTTTTTGGGCTTCAGCCACCTCGGATGTACAAAGTGTTCAATTAAGCCACAAATGAGCTGATATACCAATACAATATACTGTGCTGTAACTATTGAACATTTATTAGAATTTCTCTTTAAATGATTTTGTTTGGCATATATTCCTAACTTGAGACATCAAAAATCGAATGTAAAATATAGAGAAAAAAAACTTTTTTCATTTTTAGTTGGCCAGCATGTATATATTTTAAATATAACAAAATATAAAAATATGTGTATGTGGACTTGAAAATCTGGTCAAGAGATGATGAGAATCAAGAAACTTTTTTATGTGGCCTTAACCAGTACATAGATATTTCTATTAGACATTTGGAACAACTGTACTACTTTTCAGGCATTTTTGCATGACTATTATGATTTTTACTACTGATTGGGCTACCAGTCTATTACTAACTTTGAATGATGACATTTTATTATGTAATAATAGTACTTGTTATTATCTAATAATACTTTTTTGTATAATTATATAGGATAATGGCCATCGGTTCAACATTTGTGGCCAAGAAAGATATTTGAGAGGTGGTCTTTTGTTTTGGGCTGGAGATACATTAGCCAACAATTTCTTAAGTGGATTTAAAGAAGGTGTTGGATTTGCTCATCGATTTTGTCGACACTGTATGGCAACACGAGAACAAAGTGGTGTAAAGGTATGTGTACATAATCTACTGAAATTAGCAAATACTGGGTGACATGTTAATTTCTGAACAAGACATATAGACTAGGCCATGTCATAGCCTGCTGTTTTGGAAGGATTAAGTTTAACTGTTTGTTTCAGTGTAAGTTTGGTCACTTTGTATTTTGACTTTTTAGTATCTCGCTGAAGAATTTCAAGAGAGAGACTTAGAAAGCCATTTAAGGATGTGTCACCTAATTGAAGATCCTAGAAATACTGTGGCTATTCGGGAAAGATTGTCTACAACCTATGGTGTAAATAGACAAAGTGTGTTGCATAATGTGGAACACTTTGACATATGCAGGTGCTTCCCAGACGATATAATGCATATCTTGCTTGAGGGTTTGGTTCCATATGAAACGAAGTTACTTTTGAGAGTGTTCATTTGTGAAAGTAGATGCCTCACAAAAGTCAACCAGAAGATAGAGAATTTTGATTTTGAGTACACGGATAAGAAGAGTAAACCAACCTTAATTTCTGGGGATACCATTAATTCTCGTGAAGCTAAGCTGAAGCAAAGTGGTAAAAATTTGCATCATATCTTTTATTTGTTCTGGGGGAGTGTACAAGATAACCTCGACTGTTCGGTATTTACAGTAAAATATCAAACCTCAACCTTGAAGGTATTAACCTCATTATCACTCGGTCAATACAACAAGACTTCGCTTTGATATTTCACTGTAAAGACCTTGCTCTCGGTTATTAAGTAGTTATACCAAATGAAGGTATACATAATTCAAGAGGGTTTTTACACAATGGACTTGTATTTTTGGTTATTACATGTACAGTATTAATATTATCAATATTAATTATCTTATTAATTATTATTTATTATTTATTTGTTTGGAATACAGTAAATATTTAGTTCCTACTAATTTATTCCTATATTATTTTTCACAGCTTCACAAATGTGGTGCCATTTAGGTTTTTGCCAATCATGATTGGTGACCAGATTGATGCACAACTGGGAAACTGGCATTGTTTCTAAAACTTTGGAATGTGGTTCAAATTTGTTCAGCTCCAGTCATAGAAAGGGATGATGTAGCCTATCTTCGAATTCTCATCAACGAGCATCATTCAATGTTCAAAGGATTGTATCCAGATGCTGTGATAATCCCTAAAATGCATTTTCTTATTCACATACCTGATGATATCTTAAGGTACTCTACTACAATATACATGTATATACAGTAGTTAGAGTAACAAAGTTATATACTGTACTGCCTTGAGCATCAAAATAAAGTAAACTGGTGCTAATACATGTAGGCAGCTCATGCTCTGAAGTAGACAACTAAACAAGTGGTTTCAGGGTCTTCTTTTGATTTTATTTTTCAATACAAAAAGGTGGTTGTTTTCACTAATTTTAACCATGATTTTTTAACTGATTTGCAGATTTGGGCCTCCAAGAAACCTTTGGACTATGCGATTCGAAGCAAAGCATAGTTTTTTTAAAAGTCCTATTTCAAAGAACTTTAAAAACATTCTCAAGTCTCTGGCATTTAGACATCAAAGGTACAAACTGTTTTTGTTTTTTTTTGGCATGTCAATCAAGCAGCTATACTACAGACATTTTATAGGTAATATTGGGCATTTCGCTCGATTACATAGCATGTTCTAAGGATTTTAGATGAAGGAAAATTCGAGCGTAGAATATATACATTTTAAGACCAAACCGGGACCAGTTTGGTCTTAAAATGTATATATTCTACGGAAACATGCAACTACACAGGCCTTCCGGCAGGAATTGAACCCACGACCTTGCGAATCTAGTGCAATGCTCTGACCACTGAGCCACGGAGGGCATTGCCGAGAGCTTGATCGCGAGTTCTGTATATATATAATAAGGTGGTAATGCCAGGATTAGAATGAGGTATATTATAGGTAATATTGGGCATTTCGCTCGATTACATAGCATGTTCTAAGGATTTTAGGTGAAGGAAAATTCGAGCGTAGAATATATACATTTTAAGACCAAACTGGGACCAGTTGCAAAACATGCAACTACACAGGCCTTCCGGCAGGAATTGAACCCACGACCTTGCGATTCTAGTGCAATGCTCTGACCACTGAGCCACGGAGGGCGTTGCCGAGAGCTTGATCGCGAGTTCTGTATATATATAATAAGGTGGTAATGCCAGGATTAGAATGAGGTATATTGTAGGTAATATTGGGCATTTCGCTCGATTACATAGCATGTTCTAAGGATTTTAGGTGAAGGAAAATGCGAGTGTAGAATATATACATTTTAAGACCAAACCGGGACCAGTTGCAAAACATGCAACTACACAGGCCTTCCGGCAGGAATTGAACCCACGACCGTGCGATTCTAGTGCAATGCTCTGACCACTGAGCCACAGAGGGCGTTGCCGAGAGCTTGATCGCGAGTTCTGTATATATATAAGGTGGTAATGCCAGGATTAGAATGAGGTATATTATAGGTAATATTGGGCATTTCGCTCGATTACATAGCATGTTTTAAGGATTTTAGGTGAAGGAAAATTCGAGCGTAGAATATATACATTTTAAGACCAAACTGGGAACAGTTTGGTTTTAAAATGTATATATTCTACGGTTTGGTCTTAAAATGTATATATTCTACCCTCGAATTTTCCTTCACCTAAAATCCTTAGAACATGCTATGTAATCGAGCGAAATGCCCAATATTACCTATAATATACCTCATTCTAATCCTGACATTACCACCTTATTATATATATACAGAACTCGCGATCAAGCTCTCGGCAACGCCCTCCATGGCTCAGTGGTCAGAGCATTGCACTAGAATCGCAAGGTCTTGGCTTCAATTCCTGCCGGAAGGCCTGTGTAGTTGCATGTTTTGCAACTGGTCCCAGTTTGGTCCTAAAATGTATATATTCTATACTACAGACAGTGTACATTACTCTTTACTACCTGTGTAGTAGTCCTGTGTATACACTATACTGTATAACATCTGTATAATATGAAAATATCTTTTCTTATTGTTCTTTTGCAGAAACGTGCTGGAATTTACTTACTTCTGCAGAGCAGACTATCGGAAAATACCTTTATAGTGGTGATACTGTTGGAGAAGGTTTGTAAAATATTTTTAATGTACAGTAGGTGTAGTTGCAGTAAATATCTTGTGGTGTTGATTCATTTAACAACAACCTAAAATGTACCTTATTCTGTTTGTTCTGGCAGGTACGCATGATATTGATTTTAAACAACATCCACAAGTTGTTCTGCTGTATACTGCATTGGGTTTTGGAGGACTGCCAGAAACATTAATTGGAAGCAGGTACTATACAGTAAAAATATAAATATATTTTTCTTGTTTATGGTAGTTTAGTCTAAGTTAGATTGCTTTTCTTGCATGAGAAATATAGGAAGTGATATTAAAGTAACTTAATTTCTGCAGGGTTAATCATGTTGGAATTCATGGCATAGAGTACAGGCCAGGTGTGCCCTGAGGATAACCAATATGGATGAAGTTGGGCAAAGTGATTATCCTGTTTATGGTAGGGTGGAGGGGATTCTCATCTGGGAAGATGAAAAGCTTTTTGTTGTAGCTCTACTGGAAACACTAGAATTTTGCTCTAATTTAATGAGTTACAAGGTTTCATAAACTAACAAAAAAACTGTGGTTTTGCTCCATAACTTGTCATGACCGGGAGTTTGAAATATTGTACAAAAAAAATGGCAGTTATTTCATTGTTCAAAAAGACACTGCTTCTATTGAAGACCCAGAAATGTAAAAATTTAATGGTGCATGCCAGAGGTGTTTGTGTTAAACTTAGAGGCAGAGATGGAGAGCACAATTAAGCCTCTGAACCTAGCTTATACTAGATTGGATATATCTTAGTTATAAAAAAAGACTCATATTTATATACATTAGTTACTATCAAACTCATTTTACCAGCAAGACAACTGATTCAACTAGAAGTTCTTTCATCACCTTCTCAATAAGTTTACTTATAAATAAACAAAAGCTATAGCCTCTGGCATGCATGCAGAACTAGTGTATATACTAAATTATAACTGTTATTTATATATTAGTATACTGTAGTATTGGAAGAATAATGTGTAGCTGTTTAACTTGCAGAGAACCAAAGAATATCTTATGCAATTGTTACTTTTTCTTAGTTCATCAACCCTGCATATTGATTGAAAACGTGTGTTAGTGAAAACATGTGTTAGCGAATGGATGTGTTATTTGAAAACATGCATGTGCTTTTAAAAAAATGTGCTATTATAAAAGGTGTGTTGTTCTAAAGGTGTGTTATTCCAAACGTGTGTTATCCAAATGATGTGTTAATTTTGAAAGGGTGTGTGTGCTAGTGTAAAAGGTGTGTTGTTGTCAACTATGTGTTAACTTTCTAATGTGTGTTAAATTGCACACCTTGGGTTGCAAAAAGGTGTGTTATCCAAAGATGTGTAAACTGAAGGTGTGTTAGTAAACACACCAAGATGTGTTTTCCAACACATCAAGGTGTGTAAGTAACATACGAAGGCGTGTTTTCTAACACACAAAGGTGTGTTTTTAAAAAAATTTATACAAAGATGTGTTAAAATAACACACCTTTGTGTGTAAATCAACACATCTTGGTGTGTAAATTAACACCCTAGTTTTTAGAGTGTATAAGAATTCTATTAGAATTCCTATAGGAATTCCTATAGGATTTTTTCGTAAGGGTATGACCTTTCCTTAATGAATTTAGACCAAGAACCAACTGCAAAAATGATAAATTCGGCACAGCCATGCTAGGCAGTACAGATACAAAGTGAAATGCAAATCCTGCCGGAAAGAAATGAACAGTGACCACTTTGCCAAACACAACTTGGCTCAGCATAAAGGAAAAGCATCCTCAGAATATATCGTCAACGCCTGTCAAAAGACTCTAAATTTTCTCAAGGTATAAATGCTCGGTTAGCCTCATTACTACTAATACTTGTTAATACGTACTACTACTTGTTAAGTATTCTACAACTACTATAAAATTACAAAATAATGAAATATATTAAAATGGTTGTGAGCAATGTGCATCCCAACAACTTCACTTTTATTTAGACTGGCAGAAAGTGGTCATGAAACATTTTTAACAGACTATGCAGCACGTATAAAGGTACTAGTAGGGCTTGCATGCAAGTGTGATAATATCATGGTAGATGCCATTAAATCAGAATTAGTCTATCCTCAAGATTTCTTGTCTGATGTACTTGATGCTGTTTCAAATGTGAAAGATCTTTCTACCAAGATAGAGAAGGACTGCCAAGATTCTCTTGACAAGATAAATCAAGAAAAACTGGAAATTGGATTGCCTCAGTTGGATGATGAATTCTCCTCTCTGCCAACCAAAACTAAAAACCTACCCTAAAAACCCGATGATGACCCGAAGATCAGATGACAACCCAGATTCAGCTGCAATAATTGCCTTTCACACGTACTGTCGAAAGGTAATTATAGAAGTGCTCGATCTTCTTATTACAGAGTATAGAGACAACATAAAGCAGTGCCTTGAGAAGATAAAACCTGTGGCAGAGGTTCTTCGGCCTCCACTGCAGAAAGAAGAGATTGGGCAAATGATAGAAATATCTGAGCTCTTTCCACCGTCAGTTCACTGAATTCGGAATGTCTTCATGCAGAAATTGAATATTTCAGCAACGTGTAGCCCATCTAGACAACCCATACAAGAGCGTCCAGGATGTGTCAACCCGCGTATGCAAACAAAGACATTTTTTCCGAATGTGTATCAAGCATGCAAACTGCTTTTCACTGCTGCAGTAAATGTCGCAAAAGATGAAAGAACATTCAGCAACATGAAAATGGTTAAGAACTTTTTAAGATCCACGATGTCTGATGAGCGACTAGGTGATTTGATAGTTCTTGCAACGGAAAGAGATTTAGCAGACACAATTGACTTAGAAGCAGCACTTAGGACATGGGCAAGTAGAAAGAACAGAAAACTTATGATAAAATTTACTTAATTGAAAGGAACATTGAAAAACCCTATTTTATGTTTGTATCAATTCTTGAAATTTGTAAAAATAACATTTTTAAGTAATTATGTAGTTGTAGGTTTGTTCTTTCAGTTTTAAAACTTAATTGTAATAACTATTCTGATGAACCACGCCCTAATCGTCGGGAACATTAAAACCACGCCCTTTTTGTCGGGCATAATACCTCACACCCCAATTGTAATACCCAAGTTTCGCCCCTGGGGACGTTAGTCCTGTACCCGATCCTTGCCACCTCTAGTAATGTTCTGTAATTTGTTGATGTATTGTGTATAATTTATTTCTTGTCGCAAATCCAAACTAATCGGACTAAACGTCGACCATTTTAATTAGATACAAAAATTGCACTAATTACGCTAAGGTTTTTATGTAACGGGTGTAGAATTGCTTGGCATTTGCATAACTGAAATGAAGTGAAACAGACAGAATATATATACCGAATATACGAATCATTTGGATCAAAGATTACAAACTCGACTTTTAAATCGACGACTATCGTATAATTAAATGATGACAACAGTTGAGAGGACAACCTTGCCTTTTCGACTTACCCCTGGTTCGAGGTGATTGAGTTTGACATCGTTCTTCATAGTTGTTTAACAACAAATACTCAGCAAATTCACTGTGTGTCTTCGTAGAAAACCCAAGTGAATCTTTCCTAGCAATCCACATGTCATACGCGTGTTCTCGCAATTTAATTCGTTTGTATCCTTCGTCGTTTCTTGGCCTGCCATGCTTTGGAGGCGACGCGCCAGGCAAAGCACACATATTTTCGAACAATATACAACAATTCAGGTGTCTTTTAACCAACAACAGGGCTAGAATTCGATTCACCAGCGACGAGTTGGACCGGGTGCCATTTTCGGGGCACCCTAAAATGGCCGCTCAAGCGCGCAATGCATGACCCTTGGACTCATTCTTTAAAAGAGGCCGTAAATACGAAGAAATTCCGACGCGGCTCTAAGCGAACTAGTATTAAAATTTTAATGTCTTCTGTCCCGCCGAGTAAATGCGGCGGTGAGACACACTTGACAAATACCTTCTTCAAACGGAATGTACCACAATCACAACTGTTGTAAAGTCAAACGAGTTAATACGAGGTAGCCAAACCGCCAGAATCGAAAACGAAAGGAAAACTTATATTCAAACAACTGTCGATGATCTCGTGTCCAAGTCCCAAAACACCAGAACACCAAAGAATCTTGGTGTTCCGGTTTGGATTCCCCCAGGGCCTTTTCCACTCGCCAGCACGGGAGAGGCTCTGGGAACGAGAATGGGTGGAGAGAAGAAATAATAAGAGAAGGGAGGAAAGCGATTCACGTCATGGCTTGATGATCACCGCATATACATATAGCATGGAACGGAAGTAAAACCTCGAATTTCAAATTCAAATTTTAAGCGGATTAACGGAAGTTAGAACAGCTCGTAAATTGTAAACAATGTATAAATAGTATGGACAAGCGATCCCTTTAATTATAAATGTAGACAAGCAAGAAAAAAATCATTAATATTCACTTCCGTTCCAATGTCCATGCAATATGCGGTTATCATCGAACCATATCGAACTACACTTCTGTCTTTATGATTCTGATCTTTCTCGTCCGATTTTCTTCGTAAAACGTCGCACACTTGTTTATCTATGTTATAACATTACACAGAGCATAAATTGTTCCACGTTTGTAAACTGTAACAACCGATATGGGTGATCATCAATCCGTGACGTGATTGCTTCTCTCTTTCTTTCTTTCTCCTCTGCCTCAATCGGGGATTGAGTACGAGAAAATGACCAAAAGGATCGCAGGCTCTGTGTGCGAGATTGTCTTGAATCCTTGATTCGGCTTGTTTTTGGAGCAACAAGAGGCAAGAGCAAGGACACTACTAAACTATACGGTAATTTATCATAGCCGCAAACGACAGGAAAAGCATCTCATTTTCAAAATTGGAACCATTCATCCTCATGGACTCAACTGAACGTTTTTCTTTTATTTAACACTTCTGAAGATGCTGTTTTTGTATTAGCAAGGGCAGACATAAACAGTGTTTTCGCTTTACTTCTCCATTCTTTACTCTCCTTTTTTTACTTATCGCTGGTGAGAATAGCAAATGGCTTTTGCATCTCATTATTTATTTGTTATTGTTACTTTGCTCTGATTGGCTTATTCTTTTGAATCTCATTATTAGTTTGTCTTGGTTACCTTTATCTGATTGGCTAATTTTTATCACGTGATTATCTCGCGTATATAAGCTCGTTGTTTGTTTTACTCTTTACGTTTCTCTCTGACGAAGGGCCTTCGCTCGAAACGTTAGATCACTTACGTTCTCTGTTTGGGCAGTATTAACCTACCATACCATATTTCGATTGTTGTTTCAACACTGCCTACGCAGCACACCACTTTTATTACACTATTTGGATTATTTCACCGCTGCGACCATATGCCTAACCTCAAGAAGTTCTCTCACAGTCTCCGTCATGAAATGGTAAGTCATTTGTTTCCTTTCTCACCATCGATTAGTAAACCATCTCTCCATTTATTTGATCTTATTTTATCTAAGACTCGTTTCTCTAGTCATATTACTTTCATTAGTCGTTGTTTATACCGCAGGGTTATTCCCTACGACTTTAAATCTTCCTTTAATAACCTCCTACATTATAATTTGCCGACTATTGACCGCCATTTCTCGAACTCTATCTCGGCGGCTTGTTCGAATCACTCTCGTCGTTTGATGCGTATAACCATTCAATCGATGTCCCTCCACATACAGCAAACTGATGACAATATTTTGCAATGTAAAACTTTTCTTTCCCAGGTCTGTCCACCTATTTTGGTCACTGATATTATCACTAAAATTCGCTTGCTAAATTCCGAACTTTATTCCTTTCTTAAAGACGTCAAGGCGTCCAAATTATCAAAATTATTAGGACCTCGTTCTGTTTCTCCTGCCTGTACTGGTTCTGTCAACGAAGATAATCTAGTTTTCATCATCCCTTCTGATTTATCCTTATCAGTCCCTGAGAGATCTGTTCTTGCAAAAGGTCTCAAGTTCGTTCCCAACTCTGGGCCCATTGATTTATTTTCAGTCAAAGAAGACACCGAAGCATTTTTTCGCTGATTACACCTAAAAGCACATTTTCATAATCAATCGTCCACCTTTAATAAGGATGTTTTTGAGGAAGTCAACCCTAAAAAGTCTTCTTGGTCTCCACCTGAAGGCCAATTGTCGTCTGTTGATCTTTTTGTTCGGCAGTGCCGCCATGATATTGACCTACTCAACAATTCACGCCCCAAAAGGGCCTCCAACCTCAGTAAAGATGAACTTCTAGCTTTCCAATCATTACGAAGTAGGAATGACATTGTCATCAAACCTGCAGATAAAGGTGGTGCTGTCGTTGTCTGGAGAGCAGATTTGTACCGACAAGAAGCTCTTCGTCAACTGAGCGACACCACTTTTTTCACTAAATTAAATTCTGATCCCACCCTCACACCAAGAAACTGTTGAAACCACCATTAACAATTTCATTCATGCAGATGAATTGCCTGCCTCTGCCTCCAACCTTATAATAACCACTCCCACAACACCAGTCATTTATTTCCTACCTAAAATTCATAAGCTTAATATAACCTTGGCAGGCCAATTGTTTCCGCCCGCAGCTGTCCTACGGAACTCATTTCCAGCTTTTTAGATCGTGTTATGTCACCTTTGGTAAAGAAGTTGCCTTCTTATATCAAAGATACAAAACATGCCCTACAGATTTTTGATCAAATACATTTCACTGATCCCAGCAAATATATTTTCACCATGGATGTCAAGTCCCTTTACACTGTTATTCCTCATCGTGATGGTCTTGAAGCTCTGAAATTTTTCTTCAACAAACGCACCATTTTAGAACCTTCCACTTCTACATTACTTCGCTTGGCAGAACTTGTACTCACCTTCAATAATTTTTCTTTTGATGGTGAACATTACCAACAAATAAGTGGAGTTGCTATGGGTACCAAAATGGGCCCTAGTTATGCAAACTTATTTGTTGGTTATGCTGAAAAACAAATCTTCGAACAATATACTGGACCACTTCCTGATTTCTTTGGGAGGTACATAGATGACTGTTTAGGAACAGCATCATGCCCACGTGTGAATTTAGAGAAATTTATCAATTATGTCAATGATTTCCATCCAGCACTCAAATTCACATGGAAAATCAGTGAAACCAGTGTGTCATTCCTTGATGTTTTGGTGTCGATTAGTGGTAATGCGCTCAGGACTTCTGTTTCCTACAAGCCTACCAACTCACACAGCTACCTTCTATTTTCATCATCTCATCCCAACCACACTAAACAATCCATCCCATATTCTCAATTTCTGCGACTTCACCGCCTATGCAGCGATGATAAAGATTTTGAGAGCAAATGTTTGGAAATGAGATCCTTTTTTGTCCAACGTGGCTATCCTAACCACCTATTAGACTCCGCTATTCATAAAGTTTCCAGTATTCCCCGTTCGGACACTTTAAACAACCTTCGGAAAGACTTTCTGATAATAAAACTCCACTAGTTCTCACATTTCATCCTTTCAACTATAAAGTTAAGGATACCATATGCCGTAATTTTCACATCTTAAATAATGACCCTGAAACATCTGCCATTTTCACTGATAACCCACCCTTTGATCTCTTTTCAACGCAATAAAAACATTCGGGATAGTTTAGTACGCAGTGCCCTTAGAGAAAATCTACGCACCTGTGGGTACTATTTCTTGTTCTCGCACACGATGCTACACATGTTCGTTTCTTGACTCTGCCACATTAATTTCAGGACCCAAATTTAATTTCACCATTCGGCATAATTTCACAAGCACCTCTTCCAACCTCATTTACTGCATTTCTTGCAGTAAATGCTGCATGCTCTACATTGGTGAAACTGGCAGACGTTTATCTGACAGGTTTGCTGAACATCTTCGTTCTGTGAGGAACAATGATGTTGACAAGCCTGTTGCTGGACATTTTAATAGTGTCAACCATCATATTTCTGACATGAAAGTTTGTGCTATCTCACCCATTTCCGGTGGTAATCATAGCCGCAAACGACAGGAAAAGTGTCTCATTTTCAAAATTGGAACCATTCATCCTCATGGACTCAATGAAAGTTTTTCTTTTATTTAACACTTCTGAAGATGCTGTTTTTGTATTAGCAAGGGCAGACATTAACAGTGTTTTCGCTTTACTTCTCCATTCTTTACTCTCTATTTTTTATTCTCCTTTTTTTACTTATCGATGGTGAGAATAGCAAATGGCTTTCGCATCTCATTATTTATTTGTTATTGTTACTTTGTTCTGATTGGCTTATTCTTTTGAATCTCATTATTAGTTTGTCTTGGTTACCTTTATCTGATTGGCTAATTTTTATCACGTGATTATCTCGCGTATATAAGCTCGTTGTTTGTTTTACTCTTTATGTTTCTCTCTGACGAAGGGCCTTCGCTCGAAACGTTAGACCACTTACATTCTCTGTTTCGGCAGTATTAACCTACCATACCATATTTCGATTGTTGTTTCAACACTGCCTACGCAGCACACTACTTTTATATATAATATGTATATGTGTATGGCGGTATATACTGTTTAAAACAAAAAATACATATTAGAGCTCCCTGTGCGGCCACGTGTTGATATCAAGACTGACGTCACGTGGTACAATGATAGAATAAATTATAATTTCTCAATATTTTAACTAGAAATACATAAATGCAACAACCCCTCGCCTGCTCTTATATACTTTTGTAATAGGAGATAAAAACAACAAAACAGACAACCTTTCAGTCTGTATAATACAGGACAAAAGAAAATGGACAAAGCCTATGAGTATTAATGCTAAGTGCTTGCAATTAAGTCAATGAAAAACATCACGTCCACAGCAGCAAAGGGAAAACACGAAAACATGAAGCTGTATACTGCTTAATAGGTTAAGCAAAAACTTGAAAACAACATGGACAAGGTATAAAACGTTATAATGATAGTTGTTGCTAGATTAAGTTTACAGTATAACTTACTAGTGTCCAAAAGGGTTTCTGTTTAAACGTCTTGCCGTTCTTAGTGTTTACAGACTATATTAATGAATAAATGCTGATCCCAATCAGCAAAATTAATAAATACAAATGCCTTACCGTCAACTTTAAAATGATTTTGAGACCACTGAGTGACCTGTGACCACAAACACTGCAATTCAGATCGAGTTTTTGTTTACCATATGGCGTTTGGTTTCTTCAGGTTTTCTGGTTTCTCTTCAAGATATATTAAACCGGCTGTTTGTATCCTTCTTTTATTCGTTGTGTTGCATCTTTCCGTTTTAATCGAAATCATTTGAAACCATTTTGTTTCGAAAAATGTGGAAATTGTATAAGTTTCTTCAAAGCTAGTCACCAGTACCCAAATTATTCTTACCGCATGACCCCTACAACGTATATATATATATATATATATATATAAATAAACTATTTCCAGATTTTCGTGTCCCTTGCTTTTTCTACACGCGTGTAAATTGAACTCCACGCGTGTCAAGATTAGCACCCTCACCGGGTTCCGGGCCTTCGGCCCTACGCCCGGCTCGAGGATAAATTTTATATTCGATTTTTGATGTCCCAAGACGAGAATTTCTGCAACGGAACTATTTGGTGTGACTTTGAAGGAAAATATAGGCACTGTCAACCTTTTTTATTATGTACATTTCGGAAAACAAGGAAATATAAATATAACCTCCCACTCCAATTTCAAAATTTTATGGAATATTTTTTATATTTTAATATAAAATATAAACCTCCGTGTCTTCGACATTTTCAAAATGTAGTGATGAGAGTCAAGGAATTTTTTTATATGGCCTAACATGCGTTTTCAGAATAGTTACACTTTGGCTTTAGTATCTATTTAATTAGAAAAGTTTGATTTAAATTTACGCTAATATTTTGTAGGTATTGCTAGACGTTATTCCTGAGTTGAGATTTTGTGTATCGCATAGTTTTATTAGTTTCACTCTTGTAAATATTCTACACTATCCATTTTATTTCACATTTGTTTATCTTTCAAGTTTTCGTAAATTTGGCATTCATGCGAGTATATTTTAAGAAATTACTATTATAAGTTTTTAAAAATAGCAACTGTTGAGATCATAATAAAAATAGCGCGCGTCATATCTCTATTTGCCAATAGTCCAAACTCGGTGAATGACTCCTATTTTATAAATTTATTAATGAATAAATTAAGGTTAATAAAAGGGAGTGAGAGATAATGCAATCTCAGTCTTAGGTCGGATCGACCACTATTTTCACATGTCAATCATAAAAGCACTCTCAGGTGCAAAAGCAAGATAAGCAATAAACATCAGTACCCCGATTAAGAAATAAGATAAAACCAAACCCAAACTCTTATGAAAATATTCCGCTTGAGGCAAAGGTATATATGAATTCGGCAAAGGGGACGGTGATCATTCTGTCACAGTCAGAGCAGGAATTCATAAGTAAATCGTCAGTCTCAATATAGCAGGAGTTTTTCTCCCACCCACCACATCCCCTTTTGTAACAACGATTCCATATTTAAATGTCATAGAAGTAATTGCTGTAAATAAGTTTAAACAAGTTTAAGAAATAATTATAATTTAATGAGTGGCAGGAAGTGGTGACATCCTTATCACTTCACAGAAGTGCTGTGCCTCCTCACACACTTCACCCACGTGAAGGATTTGGATGGGCTAAGGCATTTTTTGACCTACAAGTGCTGAGCACCCCTCAGACTTCGTCAATGTCTCTCTCTAAAATGGGCGATCCCCATTTTAGGCCACCGGACAGGACACCCTCCTCCCGGTACAACTACTTTCTTGCTATCTCTTTTGCCACAATTCATTACAACCAATGCCTCTGTCTCAGTTTCAGTTCCAATTGTTTAACACGACTAAGATTATTAACTCACGAGTCACACATGCGTGGCGGCAGCCAATCAGAAGAGAGTGTTACATGCAAAAGGTGCGTCTCATCACTTTTTCGGACACTGACGCACGCACCATGAATGGGAAGGATCTAGGTACTTGGAGAAAGTTTTCAAATCAGTTAAAAAGAAGGCCGGGATGAAGCTCCACAGGAATTGCTAGTCAGAGTACAGAAGTTCTACGTTTCGCCCAAAAATGGTACGGATTCTTTCTAATTTTGTTTTTGACAACTACAATTTTGGAACAGCGTATTTAGCTAAACGTCCCTTATTTGTGTTTAAATTCGATATTATGATTACGATATTAGAATTCGCTCGCTTAGACATAAAGTGATGCATGGCGAAAATAAATTCACGCACAAAAGTTCAAGACAAATTGGAAACAAAGTATATAGGTTGTATTTACGCATCTTCGCGCAAAATGGGTTACACAATTTTATGGTTATTACTCGGGCTAGGTTTCGGCTCTGTTCTTTTTTTCTTTTTTTTTTTTTTGGGGGGGGGGGTGGGGCGTGGTCATTAGTCTCCCGGCCGCACGATGGCGATTTCATGTCCACGTTGTTTCTTGAACGAAACTTTTCTTGCTGTTTTATCGATGTTTTTGAATATTTCCACGACATTTCTTGGCACACTACACAGCAGTCGTCTCAAACAAAGATGTCAGAGTAGTCGGACTGTCAGCGAATCAAGGCGTATTAAAAAAATAATCGGAAACTTTAAACTAAAGAAGTGAAGGTCATGTTTAATTATTGCAAAACCGATGTTTGGCAGAGTTGTCTCCAGATGATCAGCGGTTGTCTCTTTGAACGAAGTTTTTATTGTCATTTTATCGATGTTTTTGAATATTCACCAAGACATTTCACTGTTTCTCAGTTGTTTACTTCTTTGAATAGCTTTGCAAGTGACCGAGTTATAGTTGATCAGTAATGCGGCTGACAAATTGGCTTCGTTTCATCAAACATGCTTACAAAGGATTTACAATGTTTACAACTGCACACGCCGGCGATTGCGGTAGACCTAGTATGTAAAAGATGACGAGCTATTTCAGAACAGGTTTCTCCTGGCCTTGCTGCTTTATAATCCGACAACTACAAAATGCAAGTATATTAATAAGCACTGAACAGAGCAGGTAAGATATCAATATGTTGAACATGCATGTTCAGTGCATGTCTGGATATCGCGTGTCATATTAACATGTTTAAATATTTTCTGTTTGTCCAAATTTAAATCAATTCTATATCAAAATGATCGCTTGAATCTGCCGAATCCGACACTATAGGTTTTGTCTACTAAATATATTAGATCCGTTGTTCAGAAAAACGGCCTTGTTTACATTTATACTAATTAGCAAACCTTCGGCGCTTCCTGCACCGAAACAGTTCATATAAGACCATAGATTCTATTTGTGAAAATCTATGCAAATATGCATTGCCATTGTCATGTAGTCTTGCTAGAGTACGCACAGGCTACCCAAAGCTTTCAGAAATCAGTAGCCCGAGTGAATGCCTGAGCAGGCGTCTTGTTCTATTTCAGTCGATTTTACTTGCTCATGTTTTTTACGTTACGATTTGTGTATCTAGGGTGTCACCCAGAACGAAAAAAAATTCTGCGTTTTACCTGAATTGGGAAATTGCCAGTAGTGCACACGAGTGCCGAAGTAGCGAGACTTATTTATAGGGGCCCCCTGAAATGCCAGTTATATGAATGATAGTTAGTTATTAAATAAATTATGTCAAAATATTATGTTACGATATAATTTTTTGGCAGATCCAAATTGGGAAATTCCAACCTAGAGGTGATTGGGAAAACTGCGTTTAACGCATTTTTGGGGGGGATAGGTGACACCCTGGAAACACTAGTTTATAAAACCGCAGTATGCTTTTGAGCCTGCTTAAAAAGTGCGCGAAATTCAAACAGGTCGAATATATTGTTTTAATGAGTACAACGCATTGCTTCTCGTTTTCGTAATTTAGGCTTTTTTGGCAAGAAAGACATGGAGAAAGATCTTTCTAGCGCACCACGAGTACAAGAGGATGAAACGCATGAGTGGGGAAAAGATTCGGCATCTACCAGCACACAACCTTCGATGAGCAAAGGCAGTGGTAAAGGTTGTCCGGGCTGTACTAGAAAAACCAAAGTAACTAAGCGACAGCAAAGGAATCGATCGACTTCAGTTCAAGAAAGTGAAAGGCAGACGGACCACCACTAAAGCCTCCACCACCACCGAAAAAAATTGCTCCCCGTTCTGATCAGCAGAAAAAAACGCAGCCACAAGCTGAAAGCAGGAAAGATCCATCTGGTGAAGATCCACCCTGTCAAAAGCTCGAAACGAGAAAACCCCTGCAGCTGCAAACTTGTTGACCACCTAATCAAAAGAGGGTAACGATGATCCAGGACATGTGCAACGCAGTAAAGACGCGTGTCAAGAAAAGTTCATATTTAAGCGACCTGAACTCTATAATTAAACCAATGACTCATCGACCTCATGTAAGACACGTGACTGTAATTTGAACCTTGTAGATAATTGTATATAAGTTGTTGTTTTCAAATAAATTAGAGTCTGTTAGCGTCTAACGTAAAATAACTGAAATGGCGCCCAACGTGGGGCTTTTCGAACACAATCAATAATACGAAACGATCATGAGTGCCGAGCAGAAAGAAGCTTTAAGTCGACTTCGTGCCATCCGTGGTGGACATCGCAGTGCAGTGACGAAATTGGTGAAAGAGATAGACGAAATATTCAAAGACGAAACGACAGACATTGATGAAAATTGAATCGAAGTAATCGACCGACAGCTAGACGGGAAAACGACCACGCTTAATGGACTCGATAAGAAAATATTGGAGGTATGTGAACTAGACGATCTAGATGGGGAAATCGAGGAGTCTGATCTCATAACGTCGAGAATATTGGAATGTCGGACAGTAACCAGTAGATTCAAGCAAAAGAACTCAGACAACTCGAACACGCATCATGTAAATGATGGCCGAACAACTTCACCTTCGAATTTGACGAATACAGCTGTGAAACCAAGACTCCCGAATCTAACGCTACCACGATTTCGAGGTGATGTTACTAGTTGGAATACCTTTTGGGATTCGTTTGATTCAGCGATCCACTCGAACCAATCTATTTCAAAAATAGATAAATTCAACTACTTGAAGTCATTGTTTGATGGACAGCGGCGCGTGTGATTCAAAGTTTGAACTTGACAACAATGGATTACGACTCCAACATAACTTTGCTTCAAGACAGATTTGGTAAACCACAACAGATAATCAGCGCTCATATGAACGAGCTTCTTAAAATACCGAGTTGTACTAACGACAAGTTACAAACCCTGAGAATGGTCAGCGTTCATACAAGAGGTTTATCATCAATGGGAATTTCTTCGAAAGTATACAGAAGCTTGTTTATTCAGCTTATAATGTCTAAATTGCCCGCTGAAATCCGAATCCAAATAGCCCGAAAGTCAACCAACGAAGTCTGGAAGATTGAAGAGCTTTTGGAAAGTATCAAAACCGAATTGGAGGCAAGAGAAGCAAGTGAAGGTATTAAGGTGGGTGATCTTACTCGAAAATCTCTGCCAAACAACAACCCACCTAAGAACAATGGCCCTTCGACTTCATCTGCGTTTTTATCTCATCAGAACGAGCATGATTACATCTCGCGTTGTGTTTTTTGTGAAGAACGCCATTTTTCTGCTTCGTGCACCAAACTTATCGATCAAGAGAAGTGAAAGGATATTCTGCGCAAGAAAACCGATGTTTCCAGTGCTTGAGAAGTGGACATCATTCGTTTGAATGCAAGACAACAAAGCCATGTCGACAATGTGGTATAAAAGGTCATCACCAATCAATTTGTTATCGAAAGGGTGATCAAAAGGTTAATCGAGAAAACGAAAAAGAAGAAGCTACTCCGACCACCGAAAGCAAAACCGAAAATACCAAATCAACAACTGCGGCCTCGTTGACATTTAAAGGAAAAGGAACAGTGCTTCTACAAACTGCGAACGCTGTTACCACTACTGAAGATGGAACAAGATCAACGAATGTGCACATTCTTTTCGGTAATGGCAGTCAACGTTCTTACGTTACCAAATCATTGAATTTGCGTTTAAAGCTGAAGCCCTGTGAGACTGAAGCACTGCATTTGAACACTTTTGGAGAACAAAAGTATCGTAAACAAAACTGTGATGTGGTTAAGATTCGTTTAAGTAAACCTGGTTGTGAAGAAATCGAAGTATCTGCGTTGAGCTTTCCTGCAATATGTTCATCCTTACCAAGCAAGATTGAAGTTTGTCAATTTCCCCATCTCAAATGCTTGGAGTTGGCCGATGACGTCACAGAGGAAAATAGTGAGTCAATCGATATTCTTATCGGCTCTGATCAATACTGGAACATTGTGACAGGTGAAATTGTGCATGGTGATTCTGGGCCAACTGCGATCAGTAGCAAGTTCGGATGGCTTTTGTCTGGTCCTTGTGGAGAAACTTCTACAACCAGTACTACTGTGTCTCATTTAATTATCACTGGAGAATGCAATTTCAACGACAGAAACGAACACCATGAACTAGTGAACACCCTCAAAGAATTTTGGGAAACCAAAGCTATTGGTATCAAATCACAATCAACATGCAAAGAATCGCTTGAAGATGTATTTCTTAAAGATCTGAATTATGATGGAAATCACTATTCAGTCGGTCTACCATGGAAAGAAGAAAGGGAGTCAATACCAAGTGAATATCGATTATGCTACAACCGTTTGCAATCCTTGCATCACAAGTTAAGGAAAGATCCTCCTTTACTTCGCGAGTACGATAACATAATAAAAGAACAATTAGAGATGGGAATAATCGAAAAAGTCACCCCAGATGAAGCAACCAACAAGTTTAGCAACGATGTTCACTATTTGCCACACCATGCCGTCCTACGCCGAGACCGAGAAACAACCAAAGTGCGGATAGTTTACGATGGCTCAGGAAAATCCCCTGGAAACGATCATTCCTTAAATGACTGTTTACAAGTGGGTCCGAATTTGATACCTCAACTGTTTGACGTCCTTGTAAGGTTTAGATGGAACTCAATTGCTGTAATAGCTGACATTGAAAAGGCTTTTCTAATGATTTCCACGAATGACACGAGCAAGGACATGTTATGATTCTAGTGGTTCAGAAATGCGAATGATCTCCACCCAAAGATTACATAACTAAGCTTTCGCAGGCTTTGGTCTACGACCCTCACCATCCACACTTGGTTCTACGATTCGTCATTATCTAGATTATTGCGAAGATCTGAACCCCGAGCTGCGCACGGTACTAAAGTTATTGAAGGAGAACTTATACGTTGATGACTTCCTGACAGGAACTGATACTGTTGAGAAAGGTGAAGAAATCTACACCAAATCGAAGGAGATGTCCCGAGGTGGGTTTAATCTACAGAAGTGTAATTCAAACAGCAAAGCATTAATCGACAAAACTGATTCTGCAGAGAAGACCCATATCAAACCTTCGACTTCGAATCAAGCTGAAATTACACAAGAAGACGAATCGTATGTCAAAGCTACTTTGGGTTCAAGCACACAACAGGACAGCAGCTGTGTCAAGGTCCTCGGCATTAATTGGAACACTGTATCAGATGAGTTCCTCTTCAACTTCACAGAACTGATTAACCTCGCCCATTCCTTCCTGTTACAAAACGTTCCATTCTGAAACTGAGCGCAAAGATTTTCGATCCACTTCTGAAACTGAGCGCAAAGATTTTCGATCCATCGAGAAAACCGGTGTAATGGCGGATAGTCATGTCAAAAAGTGCTCCAGTTGCCCTCCTTTATCTTACGTCTTTTCACAAGTATACCTTCCCAGACTTGCTCAAACGCTTCAATAAGTTTTAAGGAGAATTCAAATGAAAACTTAAAGCTCTCATGGGCAGGAAATTTCATATCGTTGCAGAAATTTGTCTATGAGACTCTGAAGCTTGACGGGAATTGGTCTTCCCCTGGTGGGGAACAGAGGACTTTCATAAACAATAATGTCGTTATCCACTGGTCTAAGATCAAAACATGTCTGAAAATATCAGGCAAGCGTGCAAGGGAAATCGAACGCATTATTCTGCAGATGATGATAAAGGAAGTAAACGGAGAATCCTTCGAGAATAACGTGGCTAAGTATTCTGAGTCTGATGGCCGCCAAGCAAGTTACGTCGAACTGTCTACTGAACTTGAAGGTATTAAGCTAGATATGGTTTTCTCTGAATCAAAACTGGACAAGAAAATTGAGTCATGTAATGGTGAAATCAATTTGTTGCGGAAGGAGGTGTCAGATGCTCGGCGATTATTAAACAAGATGCAAAAGGCCTCTGACGGGAGAGACGACAACATTGCCAAATCAAGTTTATGTAAGGAGAGGTGTTCAACGTGCCAAGCCCATGGCCACACGGCAAGAAAGGAAACTCAGCCCAAGTCGGTATGTGTCCGGATTATGAAGCCAAAAAGCATAGCCATAGGCAAGTTGGAAATGGTGCACTTTCAAAGGGCTTCAGTTCGAAGTCTCAGCCCACATCAAAAGTCGAAGGTACGTGTTTAACTGTAAATCAACTAGACAGTAAGAGTAGAAGAATAGTCCCCAAGGAAGAAGAAATGCGTCGGGTTAATTATCAAAATATCAGGAGTCATAAGAAGGCCTTTCATACACTGAATTGTCGTGATGACCAAATAACGGGTGAAGTGACGGTTGAAGCTGTTGATCTTGGATCTCCGCTATCTCAACAAGAATTTAATTTATACACGAGAAAACACGAAAAAAGAAATAAATTTCATTCAAGATCCAAAACACCTAAGCTACCTAATCATTCTAACAGAAACGTTCCAAATCAAGGTCGCACTCAAAATAATGTGAGTAATTCCCATGCTATTAGAATAGGGGATGCGTTTTTAAACAACGCCACTGCCTCGAAATTCCCAAGAGAAAAGTCGCTGTTAAGTCACTTAAGAGCACTTCCGTTATGACTTACTCCAGCTGATACCACAATTGACGAACAACCTATTCCTGTGAGAATAACAAATCGAGTTAACTCTGTACAAAGCATTCCGACTTCGAAAACAGTAAATATGAATAATTTAATTAAGTTTCCAACACAAGCACAAACCAACGAGGCATTACCTTCTTCAAACCTACCTAATTCCTTTAGTAGCCTTGTGGATATTTCCACTCAAGATTTTCATGATGCTACTCAACCATCTAATAGGTTTTTAGCACCACTAACAAATCTGAACAAAACACCTGGCCATTACTTCGTCCCCTCTATTATGCTATCTAATACGATATCACTATCTCCCAAGATTGACGAAGTGGCACAAGTAATGAAAGATAATAACCCTGATATTGCATTCATTACCGAAACTTGGTTGAAAAGTAATATCCCAGACAACGTTGTCCAGATTCAAGGTTACAACATATACCGACGGGACAGAAAAGAGAAAGAACATGGCGGGGTATGTCTTTATGTTAAAAGTATTTACGAAATTAATATTCTTTCCGATATGTCGGACCACAATGAGCCGGAGATTTTATGGGCAATTCTGAACTTGCGTCGCTCTCCAAGGGGTTTTTCGAGGCTTATAGTTGCAGTCCTTTACCACCCTCCTAAAGCTAACAGTACTGTTATGTTAGAATATTTGCAATCATCGCTGGAAATATTGGAAACAAGATACCCAAATTGTGGCCTTATCCAGCCGGTGATTTTAACAGATTACCTGTTCGTAGCCTTGTCCATCAATTTCAACTAAAACAAATTGTTAATTTTCCAACAAGAGGATCAAATACTCTAGACCTAATTCTAACTAACTTAGCCGATTTCTACAATAACCCATTTAGCGCACCGCCATTTGGTCTGTCGGATCATCTTACTGTTTTCTCATTTCCAAAGACCCGTATTAAAGACAAACGGCAAAAGGAAACTATTTATGTGCGAGATAAACGTCCCAGTAGTGTACGTCGGCTTGGAAACTTTCTGTCAAAAATTCCTTGAGACTTTATTGTCACATCGAGTTTATCTTGTGAAGAAAATTTAGAAGCTTTTACTAACGTTATTAATTATGGTATAAATACCTTAATGCCCCTGAGAGCTGTGAAAATTCACACCACAGATCGACCATGGATGAATAATAATCTTAAGATGTTAATCCGACAAAGACAAAAAGCCTTTGCTCAAGATAATCAGTTGGTATATAGATACTTATGAAATAAAGTTAACCGAACTAGGAAAAGATGTCGAAAGCTGTATTATGAAAGCAAAGTAAAGGAGCTTAAACAAAGTAAACCCAAAGATTGGTGGAGAGAAGTTAAACAGCTGTGTGGAACTTCAACACGAGCAAAAAGAAACATATTTTCTGCTCTGCAACGAGATGACCATCAACATGACAATCAGTCTCTTAGTAATCTGATCAATGATACATTCTTAGAAGTTATGCAAGACTACCCTCCCCTTCTAGACAATGACCTTGTGGTAGACGAGGATGACATTTCAATTTCACTAACTGATGGAGAGGTTCTTTCATATTTGAATCGTATTAATCCAGCTAAATCAAATGGCCCAGATAGTCTACCTAACTGGATCCTTCGGAAATTTGCTGATATACTGGCTATGCCAGTTTCTGTAATTTTAAATACATCCTTTAAAGAATGCTGTGTACCTCGAATCTGGAAACTCGCCAATATATGTCCAATTCCCAAATCAAAACAAGTAACTGACATTAATAAACACCTTAGACCAATCTCCCTTACTTCATCTCTCTCCAAAATTGCAGAAGATGTCATCATCACCTGAGATTTAAAGCCATCACTTATGAAAAGTATTGATCCAAATCAATTTGGATTCATACCAGGCTCAAATACCACGCTAGCTCTAATCTCCTCAATACACCGCTGGACTGAAGCTACCGATGGGAATGGTGGATCTGTGAGAACTCTTTTAATGGATTATCGCAAAGCCTTCAATTTAGTGGACCATAATATACTTTTTAGAAAGCTGTCAAGTCTTGGTCTTATGCCTTCGGTATTAAAATGGATTGTGGATTTCCTTCGTGGAAGATATCAGAGAGTCAAATTAAGCCCGAATTGCTTCTCAAGCTGGAAACATGTCCTGGCCGGTGTGCGGCCGGTGTGCCGCAGGGAACCAGGCTTGGGCCGTGGTTATTCCTAGTTATGATTAACGATTTAACGATTCCAGACCTGAATACGGGTGATATGCTTAAATTTGCAGATGATACTAATCTTTCAGAATACATTCCAAAGCACTTTACCAGTTCATTACAAAGTATGGCAGATACCGTGGCTAAATGGTCACAAGATAATAAATTCCAGCTTAATCCATCAAAGTGTAAGGAGATTCTGATATCATTCCAACGAACTCAACCAACTTTTGGCCATACTTCTATTAATGAATTAAATGTAGAGCGGGTAAAGGAAGCGACAATCCTTGGGCTAGTACTAACAGACAATCTCAAATGGAATGCACATGTTGATAAAATAACAACTAAAGCAGCTAAACGCATATACCTTCTGAAACAGCTGAAGAAATCTGGTCTTGATAGCAAAGATTTAATCTGTTTTTATGTTGCATGCATAAGATCTATTTTAGAATATGCATGCCAAGTCTTTCACTATGGTCTACCTCAGTATTTATCAGATAAAATTGAAAGGATCCAGAAACGATCAATGAATATAATTTATCCAGGTTTCCCATACCAAGTTGCATTAGACTCTTCTGGAATTAATACATTATCGTCGCGTAGAGATAAACTATGTAAGAAACTTTTTAATTCTATTGAAAAGGACGGAAATCATAAACTTCATAACCTTTTACCAATTAAAGCTTCCATAAATTACGAACTGAGAAACAACAGAACGTATGTTATTCCTAAATACCGTACGAATAGATTTAGGGACACTTTTATGATCTCAAGTTTAATTAATCTTCATGAGTAGTATTTTTAGTTTAGTTTAGTTTCGATAGTATACATAATGATTGTAAAAATTTTAACCTAATTTAATCTATTAATTGTTATGAGTGAATAACACATTTTATGTATTTATGCAATCATGTAATTCAGCAATCCAGCTGCAAGATGATTTTATTAAACGGTTTATCTACCTACCTACCTACCTACCTACCTACCTACCTACCTACCTACCTACCTACCTACCTACCTACCTACCTACCTACCTACCTACCTACCTACCTACCTACCTACCTACCTACCTACCTACCTACCTACCTACCTACCTACCTACCTACCTACCTACCTACCTACCTACCTACCTACCTACCTACCTACCTACCTACCTACCTACCTACCTACCTACCTACCTACCTACCTACCTACCTACCTACCTACCTACCTACCTACCTACCTACCTACCTACCTACCTACCTACCTACCTACCTACCTACCTACCTACCTACCTACCTACCTACCTACCTACCTACCTACCTACCTACCTACCTACCTACCTACCTATCTATCTATCTATCTATCTATCTATCTATCTATCTATCTATCTATCTATCTATCTATCTATCTATCTATCTATCCCCCTTTGTCATTCAGATAAAGATTCTCTTTCAAGAGCTGTGCACTCAAAACATCGATTGGGACCAGGATCTCTGTGGAACGACCTTGAACAAGGGGAATTCGTTGCTAGCGGAGTTGGAATCATTGGAACAAGTGAAGATACCAAGATGCTACTTTAAGATCAACTGCAAACCAAGTTCTATCCAATTGCATGGGTTCAGTGATGTGTCTAAACAAGCCTACGCAGCTGCAGTTTACCTGAAATCATCATACGAAGACGGACATGTATCTGTCAGATTAGTTTCACCGAAAACAAGAGTTTCCCCATTCAAAAGGCAATGGATACCACGTCTAGAATTGCTTGGTGCAACCATTCTAGCCCGATTGATGAACACTGTTCAAAATTCGCTTGCACACGAAATTGTATGGAAACAATATGTGAAACCTCGAGTAGACGAAATTCGACGATTGACCTGTAAGAAAGCTTAGAAGTTCCGCCCAGGAGTATTGAATCCTGCTGATTTACCCTCGCGTGGAATCACTGGTGAAGAGATGGTTAACAACAAGGTTTGGTGGAACGGCCCTGCCTTCCTACAATTGAAAGAAAAAGAATGGCCCAACAACGTAGCCGAGAAAAATTAAGACGCCCTAACCGAACTCAGGAAGAATCCTCCCGAAGTTACTTGCCCATGTGCTAGCATCTACGGAAGAAGCCCCTCCAATCAACATGTGCGAGATTATACCGTGTAAGAAATACAGCAACCTCAGTTTCCTGTTATGCATGACTGCATATATACTGCGTTTTATTAGAAGCATTAAACGACGTTTGTCGACCAAGAATGGCCTAACAACAACCAAAGTTGAAAGTATGGAACTATCTGCAATTGAAATCAACGACGCTGAGATATGTTGGATCCGTACGATTCAAGCAGAGTCTTTCAAGGCTGAATTAAAGTTCCTGAAGAAAGCTGATCAACAAAAACCACGACGTGTCGAAAAATTTGCACTGTTCATCGACTTCAATCAACTCTTACACTGCCGAGGAAGAATCAACAACTCACAATTACCAACGAATGCAAAGAATCCAATACCGCTGCCAGCTAAACACCTGTATGTGGACTTACTCATTCGTCAAACGCACGAAAGGATCAAGCACAGCTTAACTGACAACACCATAACGACAGTGCGAGAAAGATTTTGGATTTTGCGCGGAAGGCAAGCAGTGAAACGAGTAATAAGACATTGCGGGATATGTCGAAGACTGGAAGGCCTCGCATATTCATCACCAAACTCTCCTGATCTACCAAGCATTCGCGTATCAGAAGACCCACCGTTCACTCACACTGGAATTGACTTTGCCGGTCCATTGTACATTCAATCAGAAGGAGATCCATGCAACGAAAAATGTTATGTTTGCTTGTTTACATGTGCGTCTACCGAAGTCTTAGCGTGAAATCATTCCTTCTTGCTTTTCGAAGATTCGCCAGTCGGCGTGGTATACCATCAAACTTGATTTCGGACAACGCAAAGACATTCAGAAAATCGTCTACCGAAATAAGCAAGATTGCACGATCCAAGGAAGTACTTCGCTATCTGACAAATAGTGGAGTCACCTGGAAGTTCATAGAGAAAGCCCCATGGTGGGTTTGGTTTTTGGAACGACTAATACAGAGCATTAAACGATGTCTAAAGAAGTGTATTGGACGAACAACGTTAAACTTCGACGAGCTGAACACACTTCTTATCGAAGTAGAAACCGTTGTTAATTCCAGACCTTTAACGCATGTTGAAGATGATCAAGATGGCATAACCTTCACTCTTTGTCCTGCCCACCTGATAAATGGACGGCGAATAACAAGTACTCCTGGACACTTTGAAATCATAAGTACCAATGCCTCACTGATCCGTAGAGTCAAACATCACCGACACCTCCGACAATTCACTAGCCAGTGGAGAAAGTCATACCTTTTGAACTTGCGAGAAAAGCACGCTTTCAGTTTAAGAAAGAATTCAAGAAGCAGTCGACCTGAAATAGCTGTTGGCGATGTGGTTATTGTGAAGAGTGATTCAACCAACCGAATGTATTGGAACGTTGCTACTGTAGAACAACTATTACCTGGTACATTAAAGCAATATTTAACTTTATTATATTAAAAAATAACATTCATAAGTATTGATAAATGTAGAACTGATAAATGAAATGTATCTTCCTTTTGATCAGTATTGTATTGCTATGATGGTGATAGTGATTGGTATGATTATGGATAGTGAGAATGATTATAACATGATGATGATGATGGTGATAAACTGATGATGGTGATGATGATGGTGTGGTAATCAGCTCAGGTGATGATGATGATGATGGTGATAATAATGATAAGGATATTAATCATGATGGTGATATTGATGATGATGACAATGACAATGACCATGATGGTGATGATAATTATAATGGTTATAATAATGTTGATGATAATTATGATGATTGGTGATAATGGTGATAATGATGATGATGATGATATTGATGACTCTGGTGGTGCAAAGGTATAGAAGGTATATATATATATATATATGTATGTATGTATATGTATATCTATATGTATATCTATATATGTATATCTATATATGTATATCTATATATGTATATCTATATATATATATATATACATATATATATACATATATATACAGTGTATATATATAAAATATTATATATTTATAATATTATATTGTTGATTTTTAGTGTTGCCTTGGTATTCAGTTTGCAAACCCCAATGTTGCAAGTGAAATGGTAAAACTGCTCCAGTCCAATCAGGAGAAATATGTTCCTACCATTAAATGCTCTGGGGAAAATATTATCTTGGAACAAATACCACTGCACGGAGATCAACTCTTTGAAGAAAGATCAAGAAATGCAAAATGGAGTTTTCAAGATGGAGATAATGACTGGGATAGGCTGGATGGAATTGATACCGAATTTGCAGATTGGCATGCAAAGCTGAATTTATATATGGTAATTTAGTAGATTATAATTAAACTGCTCTGGATGCAGCAAAAAATAAGTAAATATAAAGTAATTTATTAGGTTACTTAACCTTTCACCACTATTGGCCCTTCAGTATTTTACTGCTAACACCAGATGATTTTTCTCATCAAGGGAAAAGGTCTTGTGGTGAAATTGTTAAAAACTCATTAACCCTTTCATCACTGTTGGCCCTTTAATATTTTACTCTGGCTAACACCAGACGATTTTACTTGTCAAGGGAAAAGGTCTGGTGGTGAAAGGGTAATACCCCTGATACCATGTTTATGATTGTAAAATTGGATGAATGTCTTGAAAGTGAGAAAACAGTTTTAAAGATAATTTTGGTCATTTATATAGTTATCTTTTTTTTAAGATTGAATTTAGTATTTTCTCAGCACATTCTTCCGTGGGTGAAAGTGGCACCTCCCAAGCCAGTATGAATAGGACTGGTAAAACTAATGCATCGAAAGGTGTTGAAAATCACTACAATGATTACAAAGAATTCCACCTGCGAGAAACAGAAGCACATATCTGTGCTTCCTTCATGGAAATGTCTGGAATGTTGACTATGGAAGGTAATAACATATAATCATTGTAGTGTGAATTAAATTTTTCAATCAAATTCAACACAGTGCATATTTAGAAATACTATACATGACATAGTTTATGTCTTATATCATTGTCACTAAGTAAAACCTTGAGGGGCAATTAGAGTGCATCAGGGCTCTCCACTCTGCTGAATAAAATTGTCTGGCATAAATTAATTCAAGGGGTCAGTTATAGGGGGGAACTGGGAGGGCCTGTGCCTGACCCCCCCCCCCCCCTCCCCCAATAATTTGGAGAACTAAGGTAGAAAAAAGCCACTTAATCACTTGAGACACAAATTTTGATTGTTTAATAGCATTATACTAGCATTGTTTAGAGTGGGCCACCCCAATAACCAAAATGTAACTGATGCCAAGAGTTAATTCAACTAGTAATGGAATGTTGTGGTGGCAGACATAGCATGATGTTATAGTAAAATTTGTATGACTGACTTTACTATTATTTTCCACCTAACACCAGACAACTAATTTTATTCATCACAGTTTGGAGCCCTGATGTGTCCTTGTCTCTTAATGGGTTAAGAGAAATGTTATAATTTGCACAGTTCGAATGTCAATATTACTCTAGTGTAGTGGGAATTTATAGTATTTGTATTAAAATGCCATTTCAATAATTAGGTTACTGTATTTTGAATTCATTTTAGGTCAAACCAACTATGATATTCCAGATAGCTCTTCCCAAAGAATATTCAAAGGAAATGGTTGATTGAACTGTGCACAAGATATGTAGAAGAGTATGTGATGCCCAGTGGTGAGGTGGAGACACTGGTTCAAAGAATTCAGCACTATCAACAAAATATGGATGAAAATCGTACTTCAGGATTTGCATGTCGAGTTACTGGATGTGAAAAGAAATATGTCAGTCATTCAAGCAGGGTTAAGTAAGTTTTTATTTGATTTGTATTTTATTTTTATTATTGTCAATATAATTATAATAGTGATGATAATATTGATTGATGGTAATAATTATTATAACAATAATTATTATAATGAAAAGTTATTTACCAACTTACAGTAACTATCTACTGTACATTCTATATCTGTTTATATTATTTTTTTCTTATTGTAATGTTTAATACAGTTATTTTTGTTAAAATGATTAAAGGTAATTCTTCAGTAATTGTTTCCAAGTCTTATAATTATATACAACAGTGCCGTATCCGGAGATTATTTGGGCACACCAGTCAGTGATGATATTTCAGCACTGAAGGCACAAGAACCCTCTAGAGGGTCCGGGGGCATGCACCCCTGGAAAATTTTGAAATTTAGAGTCTCGGAAATGCAATTTCCTGCATTCTGAGATGTGATTTTTAACATTCTGAGGGGTGATTTTGAAATTCTTGTACAGTTTTTGTAAAAACCTTCAGATTGTAGTACATAGTTTATATTTTTTGGGCACCTAGTTTGGGAACCCAAACCAGTGTACCAGCATCTCAAACCATCTGGATACGGCCCTGTACAAGAAAACATGGTATTTTAATGAAGACAAAAATAGCTGCTTAGTTATATCAGTTTGATTTCCATAACACGTTTTTCTGGAGGTGTGGATGAAAAGAGTACAATTATATTACAAGTTGTACAAGTGATTTTTACCGAGATTTCTGTTCTAAAGAGGAAACTGCATCTTTCAAGAGCTATGGTGCTAAACGTGGAACCCTTAGCTAGGGTGCACTTTACTACTTCATCTGGCTAATGCCAAACACTTTTATTCAACAGAAGAGAGTCCTGATGTTCCCTGAGTTGCCCTAAGGTTAAGCCCTTAACTCTTTCCCGACTGAATGGTTCAAAGTTGAACCAAATGGACTTTAGTATAATTTAATACTGTCTAACACCAGATGATTTTACTTGCCACAGAGAGAACCCTCAGTCAGGAAAGGGATAATAGTGCTTTTAAGTCAGAACTATCTACTAGTATTCTTTGATTTAATTGCTTAAAAAATTGCTTAATAAATAATAGTCATATAAGACATTTATAGTTGTTGAGTGTGTGCAGTAACATTGTGCAATGCAAAATTGAATGTTAATTCTATTTTATATTTAACAGACATGAAGTTACAGCACACAATGTAATAAATGAAGTATACGAAGCTGGTCATGATGAAAAAGACAGATTTGGCTTTTATTATTGTAGATGGGCATGTGGCCTTGTGTTTTCTACACCTTCAATTAGAAACAAGTAGGTCAATGCAAAATATTAAATCAATTTTTTAAAATTACAAGGTCCTTACAGTTTAATTCCTCTATGTATTTCTTATAGACATGAAACTGCCAAGCATTCTCAAGTATTCAGGACTGATAACACCCAATCTACCGAAGCTGAAAAAGCTGCTGACAGGTCTGGTGGGGATCACTTGCGCAACTATCATTGTTCAAAGCTAACATTTGAACTCCTTCTGATGGAGTTCAATGATGCCATCAAAGAGGGTGATGGAGAGAGATTGCTTGATGTGTATAAAGTAGCATTACTTTTATACAAAGCAAATGGAAAGAGCAAGTATGCCTATGAAGTTCTGTTGCACCTAGTGAAAATTTATGGAATCTTGTCAAAACATGATGCACATAACTTAAAGTGGAACAGGTTCTTTAACAAGCATGGAACCAAAGGAGGAAACATCCCTTTAGATCTACGCATGGAACAATTAAATAAGATTGTGAAGACCATGTGGAGGTCTCTAGGTGCAAACCTTAATGAGTCTTCAGCTGCCAGGGTTGCCAACACAGTTAACGAGATGGAAGCAGTCCTCAGTAGAATTGATAAGGACTGTGACATTGCTTCAAATATTGGCTACAGATCAAAAGGCAAACCAGAAGTTGCTGTAGCACAAATTACCAACGACCTGATCAAAATACAGGCATTCAAGTACTGTAAAGGGAGAAAAGGGCATCCAACATTTATGAACTTTCCACAAACACTTCTTGGAAAATTAGACTACAGAGATCTCCATGCATGGATGACAGGTCTCATTAAAACATGGGAGGCTCTTTATAATAAAGTAATTCCCAGTGCTGAATCATGAATTAACTGTCCTAACTTTTTTTTCCCATTGGTATTGTAGTTACTGTAGGTTGTTTTGCTGTACAAGCTCTTATTAACAAATCCCATCTAGAGCACAGGGTCTTTCTAAACTACACTATTACACAGCTTGTACAGCAAAACAACCTAACTATAAAATATAATCCATCTGCTTTAATCATCTCCAGGTACATAGCTGACAATTTAAATTTACACTGTCTTGTAAATAAGCATTGAAATCCATAAAAAGTTGAAAAGTTCTGTTTAAAATAGTTCATATAGAAAGTGTAAATAATACTGCCATTACCATTATGTGCAATAATGCAAGTGTTGCTAATTATTTTACTCATTAAGGGGCAAGGGTGTACTTAACTATTTTATCCGGCTAATGCTGGATGATTCTATTCAGCATAGTGGAGAGTCCTGATGTGCCATTGTCCCTTCTTAATGGCTTAATCATGCCAATGGTTAATCCATCAAGCAGGGATGTGGCCTGAGTGAAAAATGAGTGTTGAGTAAAATTATTTTTAATTGAACAAATATTGAGTGTTCACCATGTTCCAAATGTGCTGGGTAGTCCTGTCGGGCACTGCCCAGCGTAGCGCGGCTACATCCCTGTTAAATAGCAAGGGCACACATAGCCATTTTATCCAGCTATACAGAGTGCCAGGTGATTTTATTCAGCACAGTAGAGAGCCCAGATACACCCTTGCCCCTTAAATTCCCATAATGGGTTAATGTTGTAGATAGATTTTATGATAGTGTTTTAAATCATTTTAATTACTTACATGTATTAAATTTGTTTAATATTAAAAATATGTACATGTCTCAGCAGATGTTTCATTCAACAAAATCATAGTCAGGTAGTTCTGTATACAATACAGTGTCAATGAACTCACCAGCAAGAAGATCATTTAATGAAAACCTTTGAAATTCAATATTGTCCCTATGACTAACAGTTTCAATAAAAGTGGTTTCATCAATGTCACTGAATACCTCATTAATAATACTGAGAATTTCCATTGCCTGTGTCCTAGAAAAAACAGGAACACAGCTGATAACATCACTAAGTGAAAACAACTTGTGGCAGTTATCTAAACCATCAGAAATAGCTTCTTGAGAGAAACCATGGCATGACAGTGAACCAAGAGCAGTTATGGTACTTGTTGTGGACAAATGTTCCTGATGTGCTTCTAAAGCTTCTTTTAGGAGGATTTTATCTTCTTCTGTTACTGAACGGCGAATAGATGATAAATTTAGACCATCAGTTACTGAACATTGTTCATGAGGAATCTGGACTTGTTTACAATCCACAGACCCACATGCACATACTTCTGAACAGAAGTTACAACAATTGTGACCTGGTGAATGAGGACTGATATGTGTGTCAAATTTGCTGTAGCTTGCCACCCGAAAACATCCAGATGAACTTAAAAAGACTCTCATTTCATCTTCCACATGTGCAACCTGCTGGCCATAGTAAAATAGCACAACATGTGCCAGAAAACCATCTCGCCCAGCTCTCCGAGTTTGCTGGTGCAGGTCTAGCAGATTCCTTGGTGGCCCATACATGATGACATACTTTATATCTGGGAAATTTACACCCATACTTAATGCAGATGTGGCAACCACTACTCTTTTTGTACCACTTCCCTTCAATGAATCTAGAATCCGCATTTTATACTTGTCTTGGGTCATTGAGTGAAATATACCCAATAAACAGTCCTCCCTTTTCTTTGATGTGGTTGGGTGAAATGCATGTGTTCCCAGTTGCATGGTCAGGTAGTTTACTACTTGGGTAAGAGCATATATGGTATCGCAAAATATGATTGTCTTTGGAGTACCAATGCTTTCATTTTTTATTATATTGACAATCCAGTCTAGTTTTGAAAGCATAAGGTTTTTTGGTACCTTGTGTATCTCAAACCTCAAATTTGGTCGATTAGGACTCACAAACAGCTTTGTGGCATCTCGTAAGGCAAGGGTGGAGCAAATAACTTTCTGCGTCACCTGGTCTGCTGTGCCAGTTACTGCTAAAACAGGGATACCTAAGGGAAATATTAGATATTAAGTATTGAAGAACTATGTCTATGAAGGAATATTAAGCCAAGGATAAATATTAAATCGTTAACTGCTGTCAGTGATGACCTTGAGAAACTCACCTTCTTTGCACATCGACCTAAGAATTGCAAGTTTCCCATAAGCATCTCTAAATGCCTGCCCATCCTTTGAAGAGTTTCCTCTCTTATTTCTACGGAAAAAAACAACAAATAAATGCTCTAAATATTATTTACATACATCTGATCAAGCTGCTTAACAGAGGACATGTTTACATTGTACGCGACCAACGTTGGAGCGGCATTTTTTATAGTGTAAAATAAATACCAGTCAATCAGTTATTATACTGAAACGTTTCATAACAAACAAAAAATGTTACCTTTTCCCGGTCCAAGTTTCGACGGTATGCGACTCATCCACAACGATACAGGCAAGGGATTGATGAACACATGAATTGCTATTCTTAAGCCCATCAAGGAACTTTTTCTCAATCGCATTTTCCGCCCTACAGTAGATGAAATGCGGTGGAGAACTGATCACTTCTGATATATTATAAGTAATATTGGGCATTTCACTCGATTACATAGCATGTTCTAAGCATTTTGGGTGAAGGAAAATTCGAGTGTAGAATATATACATTTTGAGACCAAACCGGGACCAGTTGCGAAAAATGCAACTACACGGGCCTTCCGGCAGGAATTGAACCCGCGACCTTGCGATTCTAGTGCAATGCTCTGACCACTGAGCCACGGAGGCCGTTGCCGAGAGCTTGATCGTGAGTTCTGTATATATAATAAGGTGGTAATGCCAGGAGAGAATTGTATATATTCTACACTCGAATTTTCCTTCACCCAAAATGCTTAGAACATGCTATGTAATCGAGTGAAATGCCCAATATTACTTATAATATACCCAATTCTCTCCTGGCATTACCACCTTATTATATATACAGAACTCACGATCAAGCTCTCGGCAACGGCCTCCGTGGCTCAGTGGTCAGAGCATTGCACTAGAATCGCAAGGTCGTGGGTTCAATTCCTGCCGGAAGGCCCGTGTAGTTGCATTTTTCGCAACTGGTCACGGTTTGGTCTCAAAATGTATATATTCTACACTCGAATTTTCCTTCACCCAAAATGCTTAGAACATGCTATGTAATAACTTCTGATGTTGTTTCACTCGAAAGCTCCACTACCGAACATCCCAACGACATCATTTCCGATATCTGGTCCGATATGATACTCCTCAGAGGAGACACCACAAGAACACTTTTACGGACACGATCATTCGGGGCTGATCTTCTGGATATTTCCTCTTGAGCCAACACGAACAACGTAAAATTAAACTTTTCCCGTAACCTGTTGGTAGAACAGCTAAAACATCTTTCCCAACAAGTAATTCCTTAATCGCGATTTCTTGTTCTCGTTTCAGAATTAATTCGCCGTTTGAATATTGAGAGATATTCAAACTGCAAATAGCCGAACTCACGCACTCGTCAATCAAGTCCGCCATCGAACGAAAATCAACAAATATAATAATGAATTTGATGCTATAATGTTAAACATTAATGCTTACTAGTTAATAATTTAATTTGATTGACACTCATTCATCTTGCGCAGCCAGTCATCATTTCCTGTACACTGGCGTACCACTGATCTCAAATAATATACTCATTATACTGGATAGAGCATCTATTGGTTCACGCCTGGCAAAAATTGAAGTCGGAAGTGAGGCTGAAAATCTCGCGGCGGCCATATCCGGTGGGACCCACTTCGTAGTTATATCACTATTGCTGAATCATAGTTTTCGCTTCAAATGATCGGATTTTTAACGAAAACCAGCTAAATTTTACATTCTTAACAAGAAAATGTACCTGTCGTTATGGGACAACTTAAAAGTGGCTGGGATCATGGAAAATCAGCCGAAATTTCACGATTTTACGGAACGAAAATCAGCACCGGCCACCAGGCTACGGTTTGAAGAATTATTAAAAGGACTAAAGTAAGGAACAAATAACAAGTAACATCTTGTATTCACTTTAGCAGTTTGACAGTGACTTTATGACAAAGTAAAAATATTACCGTTTCTATATCCGTCTTTTTCAACGTATCTTGGATCAGAGGATCTGAGGGTTTTATACAAGATGTTTTATATTGGAAGTTTGTAGTTACTTTATTTAACAGGCAAATTTATAAGCATTTAACTCACTGTTTTACTATTATTGTGAAGTAAATCACTGTTTTACTATTATTGTGAAATCGGATGAAGTCCTGTTACTATAATATTGACGAAGTTAATTCAATTCCTGTTCACCTAGCATTCATGGTGTGCATTTTCAACATTTGTAAATACATTAACACAGAAATAATTATTTACTGGTTATAATCTACTATATTCTTTTATATTTTATATACTTCAGTGTACTGACACTACTGTACTTTGTGTAGACTTATATTTGAAACAGATAAGTCATGATCGAGCTTTTTTTCTAAAATAGACAAAGAGACGGATGATTCCTAAACTATTATTTACTACAGAAGTGTTTTTATGCCTTTCCATCGTGGTATTTGACTATTAAGATGTGCACTGCATTACCTGAGCTCTGCTTACTGGGAATAGTAAAAGACGTTTACACACAATATGGAATGAATATGGCTATGGTCCCCCTGGACCAAAGCCGCGTTTATTACAAATTCGTAATTAAATTATCTAATTAATTTCCATAGTGCAAACTGATGATTGAGCCCAGTAAAGGTGAGGGCAATAAAACGCCAAATATATAAGAAAGAATATACTCTAATACAAATCATAACATAATGGTGGTCAGCCAACGGGGAGGAGGTGGGCAAATGAAATGGGTTCTACCTCACCTCTTGAAGGTCAGTGCTGAATGAGACAGAACGCGTGGAAGAGATATCCTATAACAGCTAGATCGCACTATGCCCAATATGGGGTGGCTGTAATTCTAACCCTCTCCTATGCAAGACAGACCACCTGTTACGTTATGTTAGTCTGATAACAAGTTATAGAATCCTTACACAAGTTATTACATTATTTATATTACTCTTTACAATACAAACCAACAGATGGAAAACATAAGAATTCTATTGGTGCCCAAATATTCCCTTTATGCCTTTCCATCGTGGTATTTGACTATTAAGATGTGCACTGCATTACCTGAGCTCTGTTTACTGGGAATAGTAAAAGACGTTTACACACAATATGGAATGAATATGGCTATGGTCCCCCTGGACCAAAGCCGCGTTTATTACAAATTCGTAATTAAATTATCTAATTAATTTCCATAGTGCAAACTGATGGTTGAGCCCAGTAAAGGTGAGGGCAATAAAACGCTAAAGCATCATTATGCAAATGATGATACAGCCCCACCCCAGGAAATGCAGTGCAGCATAATAAGAGTGAAGATCATTAGAACATTTCGGAATACTGAACACACCTTGATGCAAACTGCCCAAATGCATTTCTCCAGCTAAGTGCGACCACTGGAAAGCAATGCAGCCTAGTAAAATCTTTCAAAATGTGGATGTACAATTTTTCCAAATGCAATACACAGTGCACGGATCTGATAAGTACTTCCATTTTAAGATAAATTTTGAAATGTCAAATATGTATCAATACTAACTCTCAGTGTAAATTAACGATTGTAAAAGATTATAGTCCGTGTCACTGGTCAATTGCTTGCTAAATTATGTGTAAATTTCACCTATTTGAGTCGAAGAGTTCGTAAGATTGCTGCCCTTGCTAGACAATCATATTCTGAGATAAAGACATAAACCGATCTGAGTTTTTATTTATAATATTGGACAATTTGTTTCAAGTGAAATGAAAGACTGCCGCCCTTGCAAACAGTCACATTACTCAAACACACAGTGGATTGTATATGTACATATATATAAACACATACCCACATACATATACATATGCATACACATACACATACACATACACATACACATACACACATACACACATACACACATACACACATACACACATACACACATACACACATACACACATACACACATACACACATACACACATACACACATACACACATACACACATACACACACACACACACACACACACACACACACACACACACACACACACACACACACACACACACACACACACACACACACACACACACACATACATACATACATACATACATACATACATACATACATACATACATACATACACGCATACACGCATGCACGCATGCACGCATGCACGCATGCACGCATGCACGCATGCACGCATGCACGCATGCACGCATGCACGCATGCACGCATGCACGCATGCACGCATGCACGCATGCACGCATGCACGCATGCACGCATGCACGCATGCACGCATGCACGCATGCACGCATGCACGCATGCACGCATGCACGCATGCACGCATGCACGCATGCACGCATACACGCATACACGCATACACGCATACACGCATACACGCATACACACATACACACATACACACACACATACGCACACATACATACATACACATTACATACATACACATATATTACTGTGCTAAAAGGCTGGTATATCAGGGTAGCCAGGAAAAAACCTGTTGCTGGTAAAAACCCTTTGGGAAAAGCCAGAAACAGGAAAACCTGAGTGGGGACAAGATAAAACCAGCAAGCCTCCCCACGAAGCATCAAAATTAGACAGGTGCTATATTTCGGAAGAACTACAATGTCTTTCCTGAAGTAAAGTTGTTATAGAGTTCTAAGGTATAGATATGGCCATACAAGGCTCACTACAATATATCCATATTATTCTATTTGACTCTGCATGCTTTACACGATACTGCACATGTCTAAATGCATGTGAATACAGTGTACTTCAATCTCGTCCCCAGAGCCTGCGGTCCTTTTGCCCAGCGGCAAGGAGCCATCGGCCATTGAACTCTAAATAAACTGGAACGCTAACTCCATAAGAAAGGCCCTATGATTGGGTGAAGCCAAACTTCCGGCCGCTGGGGGTCGCCATTGCACGTCTGACGTCAACAGCACCTATGAGCGGCACGTACAATGAAAAACTGAAAACTCGCTGGAAAAAAACAACCATTTTTTAGGCCTATAGTTTTTTTATAGATGATAACGAAGAAGCTAGTACGTATTGGCTTATTGGCCTTGTACCTGAACAATTTCTACACACGAAAATGGATGGAATGACGAAATATCTGCCGAACAAAAGCAAAATTCGAGTCCGAAACTCGTACGGAAAATGCAGGTTTCTCTTATTTTTCTTTGTTATCTCAAACGTTTGAAGGTTGTCTTGCCAAGAATTAGTAATAAGATCATGCTAAATTATAGCTTTAACTCAAGTTTTAGTTGTGGAAATGCTAAATCTGACATTTTTCGATACGAACAGTAATTCCAGAGCTGTAATAACACACGGTAAAGTGCATTTTGTTGTTTTTTTCCTACTGAAAATTTAAAAATTTAAAACCCAACTGTTTTTATAAACAACCTCTTCATTTTAAACCTGGGTTTCATATGTATTTTCTTTATATTTGTCCAAACCAATGGCAATTTTGGTTGCGTATTGTTGACTTTCATTTGAGAGCTTATATTTTTACTGTTTTGCTTGTTTTTACTCGTCATGTCAGTGTTCACCTACTCTACGGTATATTGGAATTTGATTTAAGCCTAAAAGTGGTTAACAAGTTCAGTTTTTGTTTGATTTCAAGCTGTTTTTGCAACCCAGTTCACCAAATTCAGCTTCATTTTCTCTCGGCTATAAAGTAAAAGGGACTGGGGTTGACGTGCATGGCGGCCCCCATGTTGGCTTCATGATACGCCATCGAGTTATCGTTCCAGTTTACTTAGAGTTCAATGCCATCGGCTCTGGCCGGAACGAGGTAAAGCTAAATTTTGATTGGCTGAAAAATCGCGATAGATTTCCTGTTTATTGACAACAAGAAAAGGAATAATGGCGTCTCGTTCACCGATAAAGGTGGCAGTTTGTAACTCAAATTTTATAGTGGTATGTAGATGCTGCAATGAAAATGTTTTCGCAAAGAGCCATCCTATCGATCTTTATGGTAAAAAGGCAATGGATGAGAATCTTGTGGGGCATATTCAAAAATTAACTGGTACAAAGCTGGACAAGAATGATGGACTATCAACCAAAATCTGTCGCTCATGTTATTCAAAAATTGACAAATTCAAGCTCTTTGTGGAGAAGTTCCATAAGTCTACAACACAACAGCAGTCTGTCGTACGCTTTAAACGAAAGAAAAGCTTAACAGATAGCCCGTCATTGTCACCATCAGTTGCCAGTATAGCTCGTGTGAAAAAGAGGGGTAAACTTGGATTTGCCAATAGCCATTCAGTCACTGCATTTGGACGTACATCACTTGCTCTAAACAGAACTTTATTTGCAAAGCCTGACTTGTGTATCCAGGAACAAAACGATGTTTCTAACGCTCCTAGTTGTAAAGTGCGAGTATTGCCAACATCACTGCCAATGCTATCGAAGGTCAAGAAAAATCCAGTTGTATCTCCTTCAAAAATGTCTTTAATTCTTTCAAGGTCTGGCATTCACAACCCTCTAGTAAGTCATAATTAATTTTGTTTAGTTATTTTAAAACTTTAAATTTATGAATTGTTGCGAATGTCTGTAACACTATAATGCACTAAATGATTTCTGAAAACTTGCAGAGAAATCCTGATGTTGAGTTTTTCACGTTGTGTTGCTGTACTTGAAAGTATTGCAAAGGTTAAATAATTTTATTTGTTTTTCAGTTATAACTTGAAAAGAAAGTAGAGAACAAAGTTAGATGTTATGATTAAGATTTAAAACATAAATAAATCTGTTATGAATTGTGTCAAAAAAATAAAATGTAAAAAGCTATAAATATTCTATAAAGCTGCAAATTTGAATTAAATAAATAAATTGTAATTTGACATTAACAAGTAGTTAACTGATTAACATATAGTAAATAAACCAAAGTAGCATTATACTCATAAGAGAAATCAGAGTCACAATTAACACTACAGTACATTACTGTATTGTAGCTAGTGGCAAATGATCTGTTGATATATACCCTGCCATAATTAATTTGATGTACTCTAACTCTTATAAATTTGTACAATTAGGTGAAACTAATATAATAAAATAATAAATAAAAAGATAAATAATTAATGCAGACACTAGACAGATATGTTAAAAAGTAATAAAACATAAATAATTAATATGACCAACGTTTTGAACCACAGCTTGTTCAGTCTGAACCTATAAATGAACAAAGCAGAGAATTGTTGCTCAAAACTCTTGCTGTGCTTTCAACTGGTGCAACAGAAGAGATTGCAAAAGTAATGTTTAAATGCCCTGGTATAAAAAATGCAGCAAAGTATATGTTACTTAAAGAAATCGATGACCAGTGCCAGAAGCTATGTACAAAAAGTGCTCAGAACTCATCCATCTTAAGAGTAACAAGGACTGATCATAAGGTATGTGCGATAATTAAGCTACAGTGTACGCAATGATGTGCTGATGCCTTTACTGTAATTTCTCTATTAAACCAGTCCAAGTGGCTTTTTTTATTCAAGCATCTTTAGCCCATTCCCTACTAGGCCACCCAAAACCAGCCACTTTGTTATTATACTGTCTAATGCCCGATGTTTTTACTTGTCATGTGAGAAGCCCTAGGAGGGAAAGGGTTAAGGGGGACTTAATGGAGAGGGGGAGGCTTATTGGAGAGGAGGGCTTATTACAAAAAGTCGCTGCACATTTGATTCTCTTTCATTCATCAACAATAACATAGCATTTAAAACACAATACAGAGATGTTATTTCAATAAATGGCCACCACCGAACCCTCTTGTTACATACTGTACTTACTGAACTAAGTTAATTAACATAAACGTTCATTTTCACTGGTCTCTCTGACTGCTGAACTAAGGTTAACAGAAGGAAATAATATAATTATACAATGTATGGAAATAATACAATGGGGGGGGGGGGGGCTTAATAGAGAGGGGGGCTTAATTATTTTCTGCTTCCAGAAAGGGGGGCTTAAAACAGGAGGGCTTAAGAGAGAAATTACAGTAACAAGAATGATATTCTATAATTAATACTAATGACCAAAGGCTTTTTAGTAAAGATTAAACCTTTATTTTTGTACAACGTTTCGGAGTCTTACTCCATTGTTATGTACTGCACACTGGTGGTGGTTAACATTTTACCATCAGGTACTGCACACTGGTGGCGGTTATCATGTTAACCGCCACCAGTGCACAGTACCTGGTGATGGAGTAAGACTCCGAAATGTTGTACAAAAATAAAGTTTTAATCTTTACTAAAAAACCTTTGATTGTTAGTATTATTATAGTCTGAATATTATATTCACAATGAGGCTCAGTGCGATACTATCCATTTTAAATAATGATATTGTAATCCAAATACAGTATTTCTGTCTGCAACTATAAAACCTGCGACCACTGAGGGAGTTATACTGTTATGCAAAGAGAGCAGCCCGAAAACAGTTAATGGAATATTCATTATTTGTCCTTTTGCAGATTGATCTTGAAGGAAATATCAAACACATACTTTGTAAACCAACCAAATAATTATTGTTCTTTTTAAATCTGCATGGTCATTATTTGTGTTTTTAGTTCATTTTAGTTTGTATAACAATGATTATGTATAATTTCAGATGCTGCAGAACTTCAATTGGGAGTCTATTCTTGAAGAACTGGAGAAACGTGCCCCTGATGTTCTGGATTTCCTGGCAACAATTGCTGTGCCTAAACCTAAGGATAATAATGAAAAGAAGGTCCCAGCCTTGTGTGCTGCGTATGGTGTGCTCATGAATTCAAGATGGAAGGAGCTTTCATTAGTGCAGAAAATAAATTCTATCATTCTTGGTGTTGGGAATGCTACTGCAAAGGTGTTGTTAATTCTGATATGTCCTAACATCCTACAGTAGTGATGCAGAATAAGAACTGAGTTCCTACATGTAGTAACCTTGTCTTTTGGTGTAGTGAGTTGTTGAAAGATGTGCAGAATGAGCATGCATAGTTAATAGACAGACATGGTTTGGAAACTCAAGAAAATCTATTGTCTTTGTTGTCTAGGTTTATGCAAACGTGTAGTCTTTCATCATCATGCGATGCATTTTTCATCATCATGCGATTGCATTGTATTTTCTGTATAATGAACCAGCCATCCAATAGCAACGTTTAGTTTTATTATTATTGTTGATCAGCAACACAGTTGGGAATTAACCAAAACATTGTTATTGGATAATTGCTTTATTTATACAGAAAATGCAATCATCACATGACGATGAAGGACTGTGCATTTTAGACAAAAAACATAGAACAATGACCTTTTGAGTTCTGAATCGAGTTTCCAAACCATAAAATTCAGCCATCATTTAATAGTTTGAGCATTAAAAAGGCAGTTGGAAAGTTGTTGGTTCAATTACTTCTTAAGCTTTACAGTAACACCATCTAAAAAATTTAATTTCTGAGTAGCATTTATCAATGGTATGAGATGTGATCTTGCTATTAAAATTTTGGTTGAAAAATTTATGCTCCCAGATTCTAGTAGATTTTACTCATCAAGGGAAGAGCTCCTGACATGGTGGGAGATAAAGGGTTAACCCATTAAGGGTCAAGGGTGCACTTAGCATTTTATTCACCTAAGTGATGAGCACTGATGCACCCTTGCCCTTTAATGGAATGAAATGTAATTAGATATGTTCATTTGTCATGCTTAATAATTCTTATCTTTGTGTGCATATAGTTACTCTGAAGTTATGAAAAGAAAGTCATCTATCATTGGATTACCTGTAGTTCCTTATAACCAAACAAAACATGCAGATGTCTGTGAGTACCTGGATGAGCTACAAAAGCTAGTTGCTGACATTCATACATCACAAGTATGTATTTGATTTACTGTACAAATATTTGTGTTTTACTGTTAAATAAAATGCTTTGAAAACAACATATTCATAATTAAGAACTACACATAATTACAGTATGGTTCCAGTTTAGAAGTTGTGCCATGTTTTATATCTGTTGGTGCAAGAGCTTCAGCAGGTCCTTCAATGTACAGTACACTAAAAGTATTTAATTTTCCCCCTTTCAACCAGGCACTACTTATCTCTCTCATTCCATTTCTTAAACACCCACCTTGCCACATCCCCACATTGTCACATCCCTTACATTTCACTAGATTCTGGAACCTGGAGTTTGTACTTATGAAATTCTGGTGTTCTTTGTCTGTAATCCTGGTACAAAACAACTGAAACCTAGAAAACCAACCCCACCACAACTACTGTAATTGACCCATTACGGGGCAAGACTGCACTTTGATAATTTATTCTGGATAACGTCAGACAATTTTATTTTGAGCCCTGATGTGCCCTTACCCCTCAGTGGTGTAGCCAGGCCTGGACATCAGCTATACGAACATGGGCATTGCCCCAAACCTTATCTGCATATCAACTGAAAAAAATTTTAAAATTTTGCTCAAAAGTGCTGTCATACTGTAATGTGGGAAATACGGTTTCAGGGTCCCAAATTTCAAATATTTTCCAGGGGCCATGCCTCCAGGACCCCCTAGAAAGAATATGGGCCAGGTAACCACTAAACATTTCTGCTTTCCTATTGGTTGAAACTTTCGTGCATCGGGCATCCAAAATTCTCTGGCTACGCCACTGTTAGTTACCCCTAATTCATTCCTGTCCAAGGGTTTCCCCAGAGGTGAATAAAATCATCTGGCGTTAGCTAGAATAAAATACCAAAGACCGATTTGGATGGGAATGAGTTAGAGAGGCCGTTTATAACTCATTCCTGTCCGAGGGTTTCCCCCAGAGTTAAATAAAATCATCTGACGTTAGCCAGTCTGAGAATAAAATACCAAAGACCGATTTGGACGGGAATGAGTTAATGGGTTAAGGGTAGTTTTTGCACAGCACACCAAGTCATTATGTCGCAGCTTGCACACACATTCTGTATTCAGACTGTGAAGTGAAAGAATGTGGCAGTGTTAGATTCAAGTCAAAATATGGTAAGGCTAGTTCAGTGCTGCCCAACTACTGTATGAAGGTCTTTTTTCCAAGAAACAAAAAATAGTTGGAAATGACTTCATTAGCACAATTACATTTGAATTAATTTGTTTCTTGGCTTCGAGTGGCTGTTTTTATCACTGACACCTAACATAATAAATTTATCTTTCTACATGTATGTTTGGATTTGTATCTTAACACTGCCTACACAGCAAAGCACGCTTCTTCTACTTCGTATGTAAAAGACAACTATTTTTAAGTTTTTACTTTCAAGAAGAGATAATTACCAAATAAATTTAATAGATTATATTTATTTTTTCAGGGTCAACCATTCCCTTCAGATTCAGAAGAAAGAGACAAAGTTTTGCAGAATGTTAAAGTCCCACTTGGGGGTGACTTGTTAGGAAGAGAGCGTGTGACTGGTGCGAAAAAGACGAGACTGGGGTGTGATTTAAGATCAGATCAATTTCAAAGTATTGTAGAAACACCAGCATTATGGCATGCAAAGCAAGCATTTCTGAAGGTACAAACATGTACAGATATTGTTAGTGTGGCTTATTGTATATACTGAAAATTTCCATAGCATGAGCTGCAAAGGCAATGTCCTTCATCATTCTTTCTTACATTAATATAGTAAATGATACTAATATAGAAAGAACAGTTATAAAACATTTTTCATCTGGCATTATTTAATGAGGTTATTTTCACTTTTGATCACCTAATTCCAAAAGCATAATGTCAGATTAAGACATTAAGTGACATCATCTGCCTACTCATACTGTTCACATGAGAAGGTAACACTACTATGATTTCTAGTTCCAGACCAGAAGATGCAAAAATGGTTCTGGTGCATCCTTACCTTGCTGCTATTACATCCAAATACTGTGTAGTATTTCAAATGAACACTTTACTTCATACATTATGATACATTAGACAGTACAGTATGTCTTCATATTTTGCCAAGAAATAAACCTAACAAGCAAGGGTGACAATCCATTCTCAGACAGAAGTGTGTATGTGTGGGGGGGGGGGGGGGGGGGGCAGTGGGGAATTTGAGAATCCTCTAGGGAAAATTTGAAATTTGGAGTCTCAGAAATGCCATTTCCTGCATTCTGAGGGGTGGTTTTTCAGAATTCTAAAACAAGGGTGGATTAAGTCTCATCTGGTAGGGGAGGTGCAGATTTCCCAGGGGTGTGTGCATCGGTCATATGAAGTTAAAAGCAACATATTAAGTAATACTAATAAGTATAGTTCTTTCTCTGCCTGTCTATTCTGTCGGTGCTGACTTTTTCAGGGGGTACTGGAGGCTGCAGGGGGTGCACACACTCCTGCACCCCCCCAGTGAATCCACCTATGCTCTAAAGAATATAATATAGTGTCATAAAAACTAGTCAAAATACGGTCATTATTAAAAAAGTTTGTGTTTACTTGGTTGTTTCATGGTCGAGCACCTAACAATATTGTGGATTTGTAGGTTTTTCTCAGGGGCACTGCATGCCAATAATGCAGTCAGTCGCACGTATCTGTTTTAATAGATTTAGAGTGTATGTCTTTTGTGTGTGCACCTCGCTATATTTGTGCTAGTGGAATGCTGGGCAAGATTGGTATTTAAGCATTTTAATTCTAATTGTTTGAAACAAAAAGTTGGGGGGGATAATTATATAGGTACCCCCCCTTTCTAAAAAGTGCCCCCCCTGGGATTGATGCCCATGCTAACGAGTACATTTTAAGGTTGTTAGAGTATAAGCCTGGCAATGGCCCAGCCAACAATGTACATGTACTAAAAGTAAACCTTCATCCTGTACTTTGAGCTAAAATGCAAAAGTTTGAAGAAAAAATTCCATGCTTGTAATACTGTTGTATTTTATTTATTTATTTTTGTATTTTCAGTTCATTTGGGAACAGTTGTACAAAGCAACACCAGCTTGCGGTAGCGAAGTGGGAACCTTGTATTACCTCAGACAGAGTTTTCGACTGGTTAATGTAACTTCAGATGTCAAAAAGAATTACTCCAGCTGTGAATCATTAATGCTTTCTGCCACGAAAGCATATTTGTGTTCTGCATTCATGGAATGGGCTAAAATATTGGACACAAACTGTACCCCACCTGTGATTACAACTGATCTTCCACAACATACATCTGCAGAACAGAAATGGAAATTTCTTAAAGATTATCTTGGGAAGTTTGTAGATGAATATGCCTTGATTGAATTTGATGCTGAGAAGAACTGGCGGGAAGATGAAGAAAGAAAGAGAAAAGAGAAAGAAACTCAGAAACCAGAAAATGACAGCGGATGTGAATGCAGTTCCACTAACCAACCCACATTCCAACCAGGTACAATAATTTCAAGGAAACACACACTTTTACCTTTTAAGCCTTGAGATGTTCTACAACATGTAACTAATTTGCAAGAAAAACTTGCACACCATTCTTTCTGACTCAAGCTAATTTGGCCAAATCGCAGTATGGAAATATAAAGTTTTGGTTCTGAGTGCTATTAATGGTTCACTAATTTAATGTTGACCACAAAGATTAGTGATTGAATTTTCTAGTTGAATGCCAGTCATGCAGTTGGTTTATGTTGGAAAATCAAGGTTTTCTTAAAACACAAAACAAAAAAACAAAAAAAGTACTATTTTTGCAAATGTCAAAAAGAAGGCAGTAATTTTATTTTGTTTTATTTTCTCATGATTTTAATTAGTTTTCATAACAGCTACATAGATTGTTAACTCGTTGTTAACCAGTGAGAGTAAAATGCTAAGTGCACCCTCACCCCATAATAATGGGTTAATTTGGTTATGTAATTGCAGTATTTCGACAAACACCAAACAATGGTAAATCTCTGAAGTATTTTTATTGTTAGATATTTCTATATTACTTTTAACCTGTAGTTTGACGTTTGTGTTGCAGAATTGAAATAAACCTGTTTTTCTTTTTTCTTTATTGCATACTGTAGGTTAGCTAACATTTATGTCGCAGAAAGATGCAAGCAATTACAAGTTTCTTGCTGTTGGAAAGATAATGAATTTTACTGGACCCCTTCCAATACCAGATGAGCATTTACCTGTGAATGTTTTATCCATAATTGATCAAAGTGTATCACAAGTATTAATTCCTGGTCAAGCAGTATTCTGGCCAAGGGCTTTATTGGCATTGCCAAAGGTTCAGCAACCAGAAAAGTCAGATAAAAATACTGAAGTACCCAGCCTTACCAACCCAGCTCTGGATAAACCTTCCACACAACAAGAAGACCAACTGTATAATTATGGTCTACAAATAATCCAGTTAGGATTGATGCTCCAGCAACTGAATGATACAGAAAGAGAAGGGGATGGTGAACGGAGTTTGGTCAACTGGAAAATGCTGATGCTGTATTTTAGATGCAGGACAAAAGGCACTAAATATGCATACGAGGCAATGAGATTTCTCACATGCACAAGAGCTTTATACACAGAGAAAACTGCACACAGGGTCATCCATGGACAATTTGTTAATGCAAAGGGTGGTGAGGGTAACAACTATCCAAATGACCTTAAGATGGAGCACATTGTCCGTAACAACAAGGCTATTTTGAAGGGACTATGTGGAAACAAAACCATTAAAGCAGTAGAGAGGTGCTCAAAAGCTGCACACGGCTTGCAGAAAATATTGCAACAATTTGACACAGTGTGTAATATAACACCTGATTCCAGCAGGCACACATACATGCACAACAGATGATGTACAAGAAATGCTTGGAGTGATACACAAAGGCAGACCATTTCAGCATCAAGCAGGACGAAAACTTCATTCGTTCCCGAACATTAAGAAAACACCTTTGGATAAGCTGAATGTGCCCCTCCTCTATTCATGGCTGACAAACCACAAAAAGCATCTATTTGCAGACCTAAACTACACTGAAGATATGGAGGAAAGTGAAGAGGATGAAGAGGACCCTGAAGAGGACAATGATGAAAGTGATGTCAATGATTTATGAGTTTGAACACTCACAGCACTGTTCATTTGTTCCAAACTATTACATATTTTATTTACACTAGCTGAAACGTTACACTGAATACTATTCTCTTAACCTATTAAGGAGCAAGGGCTGATCACTTAGTTGAATAAAATCATTTGGTGTTAGACAGTAAAAAGTAAAAGTGCCAAATGGCACCATGGGAATAAAAGTGTTAAGGGGCACCACACTTTAACATTTTATTCTGGCTAACTGTAACACCAAACAATTTTATTCAGCTAAGTGTTAATATATATATTTCTGATTTAACAGGCATAACAATTTGAAGATTATTATAGAAATTATGTTGCATGATGTGACCACTGACTTGTACAGTATAAACACCTGCAGGTGCCCACCAGAAAAGTGTCCCCAATATTTTCTCCAAAACAGTGGGTTCACAGGCCCTTCTACTTGTCGGAGTGACCACTGTCCTAGTATTTTTCTTGCTCTTTATGAGGAAACAATGACTGTGGGCTCACATGGACCTTTACTTTGGCCATTTTGTACATGTAGGGGACACTTTTCACAACTCCATGGCAGTTGAAGCAAGCAGTCCAGTTATAATTATACAGGTCAGTGGATGTGACAGATCAGTGATTACTTACAGTAATGTCTGCTTAGAGGTAACCTAACAAAAACTGCGGTAAACCTGGTTTACACAAAGGTTGAACCCAGGTTGAACTTCAGTTCGTAAACGGTCAAACCTAACCGCTTTACTTTAAAACTACTTTCAATATTTAATGCTTGAATTTCGTTTAAAATAGATATATAATACATGCATGTATGAGACAGTTGACTGTCTTCCATAATGCCACAAAAGCACTTCCAAAGTTCAGTTATTGCTTGCAGTTCATGCAGTTCACAGAGTGGTTGTTCATGAGGTCATCGTTGACTGGGGTTGAACCTATTCATATCGCTACAATCACTGTGTAATTGCTCAAGAATGAACTTTGTTAATCCTCCTGTTCCACATAATCACCAGAAATACCACAAAAGAAATGCAGTCAGAGACCAAAGCTTTGGACTACATGCAGTATACTGTACTTACAAGGAAGGATGAGAGAAGAACTTAATGCTCTTCACACTTAGACTGCTGTTCCAAACTTAATGCTTTCATGACAGTGATGATGTTCGATAATGATCGTGAGTTTATAGTTGAGCAATGGTACAAAATGCAGCTGATATACTATCACCCAAGGGAGATAATTAGCAGAGTTTCTCATCTGTTATGGTATATCTACAAGTTCGTTTTTGTCTTCTAGTTGGAAATCATCGGCCCATCAGAACACAATTGAATTGCAACCTCAACCGCAACCTCAACTGCAGATTCGACTGCTTTTTTTTAACCAGGGTTTGACCGCTTTGTAACTGCCATTCGACCTCAGTTCGACCTAACTCTGACCACTGTCTAACCTTTGTTCAACCACATCTTGACCTCAAAGTTATGCACTGTTAGGTTACTTCTGAGCAGTACTGTATGGGAGTCTAGTAAGAAAGTGGATGCTGGGATATTTGTCTATACATACCATAATTCCTTTTGTTTTTATATTAAACATCCTCAACTGAATATAGTTCACAACATGTGCTTTTGTATGATACTCCAGACGTGTACTGCTATGTCATGGCTAAATACTGGAAGTGTTGACTCAATGTCCTCCACACAAGTCAGAGTTGATACATTGTCAACAATATCTTGGATTAACTGGAGAGTAATGCCAGTAACTAGACTTGTGCTTCCAACACATGACTTTCCAATACCTGGAAGAGTTAATCTGAAATTCACAAGGTCTTCATAAATGCTAGCTCTTGTCTTTGCATCAACTATCAGTGAGATGGGAAGTTCATGTTGGTGATGATCTTGATCAGTTTTATTAAGATCCATTGAATAAAAAACCACTGGAATACTTGAAACCACACAATCATCACAGTTACATTGCTTCTGATGGTAATCACAACATTCATGATCTGGTCCTGATCGAGGGGGTACTGTGAAACCAAAATGAGCCAAAATCATTTCCCTTTTACAATTTGGTGAACTGACATACTTTTTCATAATTTCTGAGAGGTTTTTCTTTGCACTAGAAATATCGTATGAATTGTAGAAGATATGTGCTGTTGCTGGAAGCCCATCCCTGCCACCTCTTCCAGCTTCCTGGAAGTACTCCTCAATTGTGTACGGGACACCAATATGAATGACATGTCTGATGTGCTTTAAATCTAATCCAATGCCAAACGCCACTGTAGCAAAAATCACTCTCAACTTTGATCTTCCTGTAATTAGGTCATCAATAATCCTTTCTTTTTCATTAGCAGGATATTGTGCGTGGAACTGGGAAAAAAGTCTATTTCTTCCAACAGGTTGTGTCCCAATGGGCTCATACTGCTCTTCACCCATATTTCTACTGAAATAAGCAAAACAAGAGGAAACAATCTCCAGATTACCAAAAACTATAGTCAGTTCATATTCTAGTCTCTTTCGTTTGAATTCCTCCAACATAGGTTGTAGTATATTTGCAATTTTTTCATCTCCATGGTTTGGTCTTTTTCATGCGGAAAAAAAATTTTTAGGCCTGTCTGGATTGCCCTCAATTATAACAGGCTGAATCAATCCTAACGACTCAATAATCTGATCTCTAGCATTCACTGTAGCTGTTGCAGTAAGTCCCAACACAGGTACATCTGGGAAAAGGCTTGCAAGGAATCCTAATTTGGAATATGCAGGTCTAAAATGTTTCCTGAGTAAATGAAAGAAGAAAAGCACAAAATGAAGGCTGTACTGAACTATGAATATGAGTAAGTAAATAATAATTACTGTCCACAAGAAACTATTTTTTAGACTAGTAGAAGTATTAACTAGAAATGTATTCCTTTTGATTTTTGCGACACAACTTGTGGATAAGCCTAAGGGGTCCAGGGGATAGCCTTCACTCTAGAGTTTACAGTTCGAAAAGTGAAGGGGACGTTGGCAGCAGCACTGTTTTTAATAGGGGTGACTTTTCTTGAAAAATATTCTCCAGAACGTTAGACTCTTTACTAAAAATTTTACTATAATTTAGTATTTTTAAGATAAACTTACCAATCGATTACGAGGTGTGCTTCGTCGACCACTATGGCTTTGACACGTGTTTGATATTGTTCTGACTTAAGCATGTTATGAACTATCTTGCTGTCTATTAAATCTTCTGGGTGGGCGATAATCATCTGCTAATTTACCATCTGTTCTAGTGGTTCGGAAGATTCCAAACCGCCATCTAGAAGCGTAACAAGACGCGCGCCACGTAATATACAAACTTTCAAGCCACATTTTTGAAGTTTTAACACTTGATCTCGGATTAAAGCATTCAATGGCGATACGACTAAGACGATTGAGCCGGGTGAATCCCCTGTGATAGCTGTGCACCCTGCACTACACACAAAATCCAGCACAGGGGCTAAAATATGGTATATTAATGATTTGCCGTATCCAGTTGGTAGTACTGCAAGTGTATCCTTCTTATCGAGAACAACTGCCTTTAAAACAGCATACTGTTTCTCTTTTAATGAGATGTTCCCTTTCTTTATTGTTTTTAAACCGTAATCTAGTGCTTCGTTAAAGAGATCCAAAAGCTCTTGGTCTTCCATGATTTTGACTCGAATCCTCAGACACGCAGATCTCACAGGAGATGCGGGGCATGCGCATTTTGAAAGTCCGCGTTTTTCCGACTCACGGACTCGTTCCGGCCAGAGCCGATGGCTCCTTGCCGCTGAGCAAAAGGACCGCAGGCTCTAGGGACGAGATTGAGTGTACTTCAAATTGATTGCTCCAAGTGACAAAACAGTGGCACATTCTGCTGGTAGTAATTTTCCTTGTCGTTTGACAATTCCTCAGCTTTCCTCATTATGATGCAAATAATGTTGCTATCGTAGAAAACTTTTCTTCTACCTGGGATCAACCATTATGGCAATTGGGAAAATAGAGTTGACAATCTCTTGGTTGAATGGTAACTGGCATGTTGAAGATAATCAGTACGGAATTCTGCAAAATAAGAGAGAAAGACGGCAGAATCTATTCCCGGCTGAATAAATTGAAGTTGACGGGGAAAACCGCTGCGCCTGAATATTTTCGGATATTTTACAGTTGAAAAATTAACTATGTTGTAGTAACTGTAACAGAGAAAACAAAATATATAATGTATAGCATGGACAAACTTTAAATGCTATAGCATGAATGGAGAGATGGAAGGTATAGTTTGGTTACCAAAAGGTTAAAAAGGTTAAAAAATCACCAATCATGTTGTTGGAAAACAAATAATGGCAGGTCGAAACAAGGTAAACATATTTTGTTGGCAGGTCAAAACAATGTGAACCTGTTGTTCCATATCATGTAAAAAATAATCAAGGCAAAATAATATAAACAATAATACAAGAGGACAAAGCCCTGAAACAGATATCAACTGATTGAGAATGACATCTCAATAACTTAAAACAAAAATCATGGCGAGAACTGGCATGGCCTAACCCGAAAGGTGCAGCTGCACCAAATACTTAAAATTAAAAACACCAATGAAACTGGCACCCGTATCTAAAGGGGCTGAAGCCATAGTAAATTAAAATGCGAATTACAACAGCGAATTACAATTAGCACTAGCAGGTATATAGCTTGGCTAACAAAAAGCGGGTTAAATTTAAGAGAAGAAGAGACTAACAATTTCTCCTCTGAAAAGACTAACAATTTCCCCTCCAAAGCGACGAACAATTTTGCTTCAGAAGAGACTAACAATTTCGCCTCCGAAGAGACTAACAAGTTCGCCTCCGAAGAGACTAACAAGTTCGCCTCCGAAGAGACTAACAATTTCACCTCCGAAGAGACTAACAATTTCGTCTCCGAAGAGACTAACAAGTTCGCCTCCGAAGAGACTAACAATTTCGCCTCCGAAGAGACTAACAATTTCGCCTCCGAAGAGACTAACAATTTCGCCTCCGAAGAGACTAACAACTTCGCCTCCGAAGAGACTAACAAGTTCGCCTCTGAAGAGACTAACAATTTCGCCTCCGAAGAGACTAACAATTTCGCCTCTGAAGAGACTAACAATTTCGCCTCCGAAGAGACTAACAAGTTCGTCTCTGGCTCTGAATACAGTCTTGAGACTAACATATTCTGGCATGGCAGACATATAGTCGCCGCAGTAGCCAAGTTATGAACTAGTTCGTGACAACACATATAGAAGTCAAGGATGGTCATATGTAAAGTTGGTAGCAACCGACCAAATTGTTAAGCGCAAAAAATAAAGGCTTTAATCCTATTGGCGTGGGACAGTTGTTAATTGCGCGGAAATGGAGCTTGACAAGCCACACTCCTACGAGTATTAATATAATGTTTTGAGAATAAATCGGATCCAAGGAGAAATCCGGCTTTGCGTAAACAAGATTAAATATTTTAAGTTATTAGGATAATCACACTTTGTCATCCTTATTGAAAGTGAAACCAACAAAAACATCTGAAAATTGTTACGAGGCAATCTTGACTTGTTAATTGCGCGGAAATGGAGCTTGACAAGTTACATTCCTACGAGTATTAATATAATGTTTTGAGAATAAATCGGATGCAAGAAGAAATCCGGCTTTGCATAAACAAGATTAAATATTTTAAGTTATTAGGATAATCACACTTTGTCATCCTTATTGAAAGTGAAACCAACAAAAACATTTGAAAATTGTTTACGAGGCAATCTTGACGTTAGCGTAATAATTTATCACTGATACCGACCACGTGTGTTGGCGTGAAACAAGATATGAAACAAAAACGACAATTTCCTGAGCAACAACTTGAGGACAAGCCTGAGAAGGACAATTTTTTAAGCAACACCATTTACGGCAGAAAAAGTTCGAAAACATGAAGATATTTTGAAACTGACTCATACACGAACTTATCAACTTATCCTTCCTTCTAGTTAACCAAAGGCAAGCTTGGAAAATCTAATTTGTAATTACTAATCTTGTTTGTAATTCACTTTTGATTTGACAATGACTTTGAAATACATTCTTTAATACCATTATTCATCTTTGTCTTGCTATGTTCTGACGTTATTTTAGTAATATACTGGCTTGGCAGACAGTCACTGCAGTAGCCAGGTTTAACAATGCCCTGTTAAAATAATTAAACCATGACTGAATCCCACGGCACAAGTTGCTTGCTAAACGTAATTCAGATAAATATTATAAGTCGACCCGAAAAGGCACTTAGTGCCGACTGCTGTAGCTGAGGTAGGTGTAAGTTATTGTAATAGTAAAGGGATAGTGTATTTGCACTATCGCATAATATGAATTAAAAAATTAATATATTAATATATACGTACCCATATGCATACATGCATATACATACACATATCTACATACGCATATATACACACATACATATGCACAGCCGTACATACATACATATCTATATCGCGGGAACTACAACCGCCGTAGATATGTCCGGCGGCAATGATGCTATTAAAATGTGATCTAGTTGCGGCCATGACCATGTGGTCAATTCAAAAAACAAAGTGCGCAATTGCGCAATTGAACAACGCCATAACCCACTAATAATACGTGGAACAAATCTACTCATCGTAAACGGCTCAATAATGTGACCTAGCTGATAATGGCCGATATATGCAAGTTTCGTAAACGATGGCCAAGTGACAAATAAGTGACTGCCATCTTCCTTCACCCCTTCATTATGGCGAGAAATATTCGAACTTAGTAATACTTATTTAGGTTGTGGAACGCCACACTTTTAGATAACATTTAGTTCGCAACTTCGCGTTAACCAAACGTAGAAGTGCGCAAAATATCGCCATATTGTGTAGTAGAAAAATTATAAACATTTGACGCGTGAACCTTTTAAAATACAGAATATAAAGCTCATCTTCTTCATAGAATCATTAAGATGGGCAGAAAAACTATTGTAACATAAGATTCAAAACAATTCTTACCTTGAAAAGAAAGAACAACACGAATACCATCTTGAATTCTCCAAATTCAAATGAAATGGGTTCTACCTCACCTCTTGAAGGTCAGTGCTGAATGAGACAGAACGCGTGGAAGAGATATCCTATAACAGCTAGATCGCACTATGCCCAATATGGGGTGGCTGTAATTCTAACCCTCTCCTATGCAAGACAGACCACCTGTTACGTTATGTTAGTCTGATAACAAGTTATAGAATCCTTACACAAGTTATTACATTATTTATATTACTCTTTACAATACAAACCAACAGATGGAAAACATAAAAATTCTATTGGTGCCCAAATATTCCCTTTATTTCAAGATATTTTGGAAAAATTTTCAATCTTTCCTACATTTATCATACCTCAATATCTTGCATCATACAACTTTTTAGGTTTCATGCCGATCTGTATGTCTTTTCCTTATTAGATCCACATGACTCTTTTATGCACAAATATCACTTAGCTGGCTGATCTTGGCAGAAGACGACAAGATCAGTCATTAATATTTTTTTGAGATGAGTGATCACAACAATGCATACAGATGTTTGTAAGATTTTAGTTTAATAGAAGCTAGTGTAAACCGCTCTGGACAGTACAAACAGTTTTATTGAAATTAATTTAAGTTTTCTCTAATACAGTACAAAGGCAAAGTCGCAAATGACTAAAATGTCCAAAAATTTTAAAATACTATCTAGCACCAGCAGTGGCTGGAGCACTGGCACGATCTTCCCGCCAATGCCCGCCAATTATTGCCGGTTTAAAACGTGGTTTGAAATTATCCATACTTCCATACTGATAGTTTGCTACATTCAAAATTTCGATCAGAGAAAATTTAACAAGCGTTCGTTTAGTTCTACACTGATGGGTAAAACTCGGGGCTTGCAGGTTGTGCTTTTGGCTGTAAGAAGCGTAAAAAACAAGGCAGCAGAAGTAATAGTGAAGGAAGCACTGACGATGAATCGTCTCGTAAACGACAACAACGAAGAACGTTCCATTCGTAAGTGCAGTTTTTATTTTGTTGATTTTGTTATATCAGTTTACAACGGTTTTGAGACTCCTGGAAAAAATAAATCGTCATTTTTATTAATCCATTTGCACAATTGCACCTGGAAAACCGTAAAATGAATTTATTTATTAAATTTATTTACAGTTAATAATTGTGCTTAATGTACTGTTAATACGTACTGAAATAGATCAAAGCAAAGTGAAAATCACTTAATCATTTTTTCTCATTCAACTCGACTATAACGTTTTTTTGTACGTAGTTAATACGATCTATTTAACGTGCTAAAAAATACAACAAAAAAAGACAATTTAAACATTGTACATGACTTTACTATACTTTGCATGTACAACCTACTGTATCTGTCCTTTTAGCTTTCCTTCTAATCCCTTGAGAAAAAAACAGTGGATTTTGACAGTGTGTCGGGAAAACTGGAGCCCCACAAAGTACTCACGTATCTGCTCAGACCATTTTGAAGAGAAATACATGGACAGACGTGGTCGACATGTAAGACTGAGAGATGATGCCATCCCAACCAGATTTAAATTATTTCCAAAACATTTAAAACAGGTAGTTGTACTGTACAGCTTATTACTTTACAAAACAGTTAAAACCCACATATAAGTCCATAGTGAATAGAAAAACTGGAGGCTAAAATCTTGTCAGTAAGCCTAGTGTGCAACCATGCAGGGTTAGGGTATACTGTAGATGGCAATTCTCACCCCAATTAGAGAAACAATAATCAGAACAGAGATGAAATGTTTTTAAACAGTTTAGTTTTGTATAAACTGTAGGTTACACAGCAACGGAAATCCTTAACATCAAAGGCAGCAGGGAACATCACAAACCAGTTGAACAGTGGCAAAAGAGGAATGAAAAATAATGAAGAAGGTCCTGCCAAAAGAAAACTATGCACTGAATCCAATCAGATAAGAAAGTCATCAATGTCAGCAGATGGAAAGGAAGTTTCTGATCCAAAGACAGCTACCAGTAGTGTAAATGCTCAGGAATCTAATGTCATTGATGATCAAGTACTACCCATACATGAAGCTCCCGATCATGGTCATCAAGCAGATGAATCACCAAGGAAGCTAAAAAAGAAGCTGCATGAAAGTAATAAAAAAATTATAAACTTAAAAAAGAAATTGAAAGTAGCCCAACAAGAGTCGAAGGCTGAAAACAAAAGTTACCTCCTTGCAATCTGTAGTTAGCCAGCTGCGAGAAAAGAACATGATTTCTACAAGCTGTGAAGAAATATTAAAAACCACATTTTCTGATGTGCCATTGGCTGTAATGAAAAGGATTTCCTCAGGGAAGTCTGGAAAAGGATGCAAGTATCCTCCAGAGATAAAGTCATTTGCTTTGACTTTACAATTTTATTCATCTAAAGCTTATGAATTTGTTTGCAAGACCTTTGATTTGGCTCTTCCACACCAAACCCAAATAAGAAAGTGGTATGCGAAAGTCCCAGCAGCTCCAGGGTTTACGGAACCAGCATTTGAGGCACTAAAGATCAAGGTTGAAGAGGCTAAAAAAGATAGGAAAAAGTTGTTTGCTCATTAATGTTAGATGAAATGGCTATCAAGAAGCATGTCTCTTGGGATGGAAAGAAATACCATGGTTATGTAGACATTGGGAATGGCATAGATGATGATTCAACACCAGTTGCGAAGGATGCCTTGGTCTTTATGGTTGTCAGTGTCAACAGTACTTGGAAAGTTCCTTGTGCCTATTTTTTCATAGATGGTCTTAGTGGTTCTGAACGTGCCAATCTTGTTAAAATATGTATTCAGAGACTATGGGATATTGGAGTGAAAGTTACATCACTTACATGTGATGGTCCATCTTGCCACTTTGCAATGTTAAGGGAGCTTGGAGCATCCCTGAAGCTCCCAGCCAACCTCGTGACCAGTTTTCCTCACCCATGTGCTGAACAAGAAAGAATCCATGTCCTTTTAGATGTCTGTCACATGCTCAAATTAGTGAGAAACACACTTGCAGAAGAGGCATACTTGTTGACATAAACAACGAAAAAATTCTCTGGCAGTATGTAGTAGAGCTGCATAACCTCCAACAAAGTGAAGGACTACGACTTGGGAACAAGTTGAAGCTGGCACATATTAAGTGGAGACAACAAAAAATGAAGGTGAATCTGGCTGACCAAGCCCTAAGTTCGAGTGTAGCAGATGCAATGGAGTATTGTTCCAGTGTCCTGAAGCTTAAGCAGTTCCAAGGTTGTGAAGCAACAGTGACATTCATTCGAATGTTTGACCACTTGTTAATTCCCGCAATCCTTTTGCAAAAGGCTATAAGTCAGCTCTTCGAATCTCAAACAAAGTCACCTGGGAACCTTTCCTAAATGAGGCACACAAATACATCATGGGTCTAAAAGATGCATCACGCAAAGCAATGACAACAACACGACGGAAAACAGGCTTCATTGGATTTCTTGTTGCCATCCAAAGTATAAGGCAGATTTTCCACGACTTGGTTGAAGCACCAAATGCTCCCCTTATATATGTCCTAGCATACAAGTTCAGCCAAGATCACTTGGAACTGTTCTTTGGGGCAGTTCGGTCTTCTGGAGGATTTAATAACAATCCCACAGCACAACAGTTTACTGCTACATACAAGCGTCTTCTGGTGAGGAGCAGCATTGAGGGAACAAATGGCAACTGTGAGAAACGTGATCCCATTGAAATCCTTGATGTCCTTAGTAATACCCACACCATCAATGGTCAAGATATTTCCATCACAAATGCAGCCATTATCAGAAAGTATGATCTCGAAGAACGCTGTCCTGTGCAATCTGATCATGACTACACCGATGCCCCAAATATTACCAGTATTAGTGAGTTCAAGCAAGCTGCAATTTCATTTATGGCTGGATATGTGGCAAAAATGGTAGCAGAACAACTGCTATGTGATAGATGTTCCAGCTCACTTGGTTCAACAGCTACAGGTACAGCTCCACAATCAGCATTTATGGTTTTGAAAGACAGGGGAGGACTTTTAAACCATCACCAAGTGTTGTGAAAGTATGTGAAGAAACCGAGAAATGCTTTGAAAGATTACTGGCTGTAACTGGTGGAAACTTGCCTCGGACCAAGGGAATCCCTGACGCGATTGCTGTATCTGTTCTAGGATCTACTAACCATTCTAAAGTATTCACAGAGCTTGACAACCATATGGTAGATTCTCCTGTTGATGAAAATCATGTTTTTGCTCTTATCAAGTCCATTGCAAAAAGCTACAGCAAACTTCGCTTTTACCATCTTGGAAAGGAAACCACAGCCAACCTTTCTGGTACAAAAATAAGAAAAAAATTGAATAAGCTTGTCCTCTTCCAGCATCAGTAAGAATCAAAACAAAACTAATCTGTACATGTAAACAAAAAAGGAAAGTAAACTACAGGTAACTGTATTTACACTGGATATACCGTAACCTTAACTAAGGACCAATGTTACTACAGGAGGAAACTGGAGTACCTGGAGGGAACATGTGGTGTTTGGTAGAGTCAAACTGGAAGCACTCAAGTCACATGCATCGAAAGGAAACTGAACTAAACTACTGTAAGAGTTAAACCATCTTTACACTGGATAACCTTATCAGTCATATCTAAACTGTCCTTCCTAAAGATCTAGTAAGGGTCACCCCTCATTGGTCAATGTTACTTCAATAGAAAACTGAACTAAACTAACTTTATTTTATACTGGATACTGATAACTCTATCAGTCATATCTAAACTGTTCTTCCTAAAGGTCCAGCAAGAGTCATCCCTCATTGGTCAGAAGAAATCTCTGGTGTTTGGTAGAGTCAAACTACAGTAGAAGCACTCCTCTAATGTACATCCAAGGTGAAATTTTAATCTGATAAGTGCATCAAGTAGGAGTTAAACCCAGATTGCAGAGTAACATCCTTAGATCTACAGTAATCCTGGATGCATGTAACTGGAAAGACTTTTCTTGCTTTCAGCAAACTAGATAAAATCTTAATCTGCTATTAAAATGTACAGTAAAATTGCATTGATCAAGTAGGAATCAAACTTGGGTGTAACTTCTTAATGGCCAGTAAGATGCTCTAACCATCTACCACTAACTCAAAATGTTATACAGTATGTACATAATTAATTCTTTGAACGTTTTCATGGTGATAAAGTAATATAAATACGTTTTGTGGAAACACCACGTAAAATATTTCTTTGCTAAGCTTTTGGCCTGTTGACTCAGGCCTTCATTATTATTCTTATTGCTCTGATGAAGGCCTGAGTCAACAGGCTGAAAGCTTAGCAAAGAAATATTTTACGTGGTGTTTCCACAAAACGTATTTATAGTATGTACATATTTTGTTTGAGACATACTGCTTAAACAAAAGAGGAATCGATAGTCGAATTGAAAATACTATCAACGGACAAGGGCTTGGGCAAAATACATACTGTACTGTAACCATAATAAATCCATCTGAACTAGTTGAACATTACCCCAAATTCGACAAAACCAAGTATCGTTTGTTACCTTATCATATTAGAAAGCAAATATACTTACTACAAGTCAAGACAAGTCAAGCACATTCTATCATGCCATGAATTCATTTACTATTAGTCAACAACCAAACCTGGTAGCGAAAGTGTCCAACTTAAAATATTAACTGGAAGACAATGAGCACAAGTCAGACTCAACTATGTTTCACTGAATTATAACCACAAAGAACTGAACAAACCGTTCTATTCAAGTTCGAATTCATGTGAACAGTATCAACAGCGGGTAAGTTTATTAGTTTAAACAGACACAGTTATGACTTCTTGGCGTATAGTCGGCATGAAATAAATCAAAACTTAAACAAACACATCATCCTAAATCATCAAATAATACGCGTTACTAGAAAGAAACAAATACACAGGCTGAGTCACTTCCAGACATTTGTTTACCGAATTTGCTAGCTTTGAAGCAAATAAACAGGCAAGTGTATTTTGTAAAAAAAAGCACTTTCTAAACAAAAAAATAGTTCAAAACACTAAACTATTACTTAAAATAAGATTACAAACCTCAATTCGGTGGTAACTCTTCGTAATATCCCAGAATTTGGCGAAAAACGCCGTTCAACTGCTTCGACTCCTATTTACGCCATATTGTATGGGACCCAAGTGGGTCCCACCGGAAATGGCCGCCGCTAATCTCTTCCGACTTCACAGCCAGCGCCGGATGCTCTATCCAGTATAATGAGTATATTATTTGAGATCAGTGTGGCGTACGGACATATGAAAAGCCTATCCAAACCCGGCAGACGGTTTTTCGTCTCGCCCGCTTGTAAGGCTGCCCGCCTGCCGCCCGCCCGCTTCCTCCAAAACCGGCTGCTACGCATGCTATGAATATCGGTGAATAATAACCTCTACTTCATCTCGGTTATTATTCACTTCGCCTTCCGCGAATAATTGTTAAATATTGTTGACGACAAAAGATGACTTTACACGTAATAACAAACATTGACTTCTACTACACAAACTTCAATCAGTATAAAATGGTTTGTATTGGACAACCAAACAGGAAAATTGACAAAGAAAAAATTTCACATTACAATAAGTAGGACAATAGAAAACAAACGCTATACTGAACCTCTTTACCTTGCTCGTTCATAGCTTCGTGCGAGAGAAGCCTCTAGGACTTTCTTGGTTCAACTCGATTTCCATGGCTTTTAGTTAAATCTTTCCGTAAAAGAACATGTCACTTCTGGATCTCTTCACAAACAAAAACTCTTATTTCCAAGGGTTTATGTAGCTTGAATCTCAAAACAGTGAAAATGCCATCACACCTCAGTGTGCCACGTTTGAAATTCATTTGGGATGACGCTATCCCAAGTAGCAATGCACCCTCGCTAGCTGCGCGGAGCATGCGCAGGTCATGCGCGGTATCGTGGCTAACATGCGCCAGGGCATGGCCTCTGCACTGGTGACGGCGCTATTTAGCCAGGATTTTTATTACCTGTAGCCTTTCTTTCTGAATTCTGATAGGCTATTCTGTTTCGAAATTACACGCATATTGATTCGGAATTACTTCATGCACATTTAGGTATAGATATAAAGTTTTAAACGAAGGGATATTTAAGCTAAACAAATGTTGCAATGTTGTATTATATTTAAAAGATGTGTTTTAGTATTACTACCAAAGCGTTTGTTATTACTACCGAAAGTATTCTATTTGAACAGTGAATGATTTCAAAAGATGTGCTATGTTTTTCGAAAGGTGTATTCCTCATAAAGATATGTCAGTCAAAAGGTGTCTTATTCTTAAGAAGGGGTGTTATTGTGAAAGGTGTTTTTTGAAAGGTGTGTTTTTTATAAGATGTGTTAGTCAACCAATTAATAATTGGTTGAAATAACCATTCCATATTGGTCGCTACCAATTTACAATGGTTATTTTGACAAAGTAGTTTTAATAACTCAATTTCAACCAATTCACAATTGGTTAAAATAACCATTTGTAAAGGTTGCAACCAATTAATAATTGGTTGTACTAACCATTCCATAATGGTCGCAACCAAAAAAAAAAGTTATTTTAACCAGTCAGTTTTTACAGTGTAGGCGTTAGAACTAATGGAAACACCTTTCTATAAAATGGCCGTTTTCGGTTGTTTGTTACGATGGGGTTGTTTGTTATGATGGGGTTGTTTCCTCCTCTTTTTCGTTGACTCGTAAGTTTTACAAGATCAGATAAAACTACAACTAAAATTTTTAACCGATGCAATCAGAATGAAACAAAGTACGCCGTACACTAATAGTGGTCAAACAATTCCGGGAAAATAACCAAGATCTAATCAACCACAAACATCTCAAAAGACGTACTTTTTATTGTTTCATCTGAATTCCCCATTTTGTAAAAAGATGTTTCTATAATTTGATATTGTCCAAACGCTTATCTCTGAGAGATACGCGTTTGGAAAATAACATTTGCATATAAAAAAGAAGCTGTTTCCGTTCACGTGCCCTAGCCTGGTAGTGTTCCTAAAATATTGTTGCAATTCTTTTCCTCAAGCTTACCAACTCATTTGACAAGATTTGTTGACAACTGAATTTGATTGGTGTTTGGCAAATAATCTTGTTTTTTATTGGTTGTTCAAAAACCAGAGACCAATCAAATAAAAAACAGGAAGTTTGCAACATGTTTCATCAAATGAATTGGTCAGGCTAAGGAACTCAATTGCAAGAAGATTTTAGGAACCACTTCCATTGCCACGACTGTAAATTGCGTCAGTCAAATTATTAAAATATTTTTATTTGAAAGGAATCCGCAATTGTCCGAAAAGTTAAAATATTTTTGCAGCCTCGATTTCGTGTAACCACAGAACAACGCATGCAGAAACTGGCAGCCTCTATCAGACAAGGTATCAGTTTTGTTGAAATAAATGTAGCAACTCCGGATGGCAACAGAGCGATTCAGTTGTGTCTGATGGCATTAATTGTCTGACTGCAGCACTTATATGTTAAACAGCAAAATATTCTGGCAGAGTAATAACAATATTTAATTTCTTCCTACAGTCTGCAACAGCTGTGTTGAGAACATACTCGCTACTGGACAGTATTTTCCCAACAGAGCTTTTGCAGTCTGCAGAGAGATATACAATATTGCAATAACTCAGACAGAATGGTTAGCAAGATGTTGTTCAAAGTAATGCAATTTAACATCAGTGCTGCAGCCAGTCACGTCATCAGACACAGCTGAAATATTAGCACTGATACACCCAGCTGGCTGTCCTCAGAACTTGCTACATTTTTCGAAACAACATGCTGCCAACTGGGTACAGTATGTTGTGTTGCCAAGGAGACCGCTTGGAAACAGGAATCTCTTGACTAAAAAACCAAAATCGCAATTGTTGCGTTGTCTTTTGGATCAGTAAGATAATTTAATATTCAAATCTATGTACTGCATTAAAGGTCTGGAGAAAACAAGCAGTCTCTGCCAACAGCATACTTTCCTTGTTGCCACTGGGTTTTTTTTTCAAATCACTTGTTATATATCTAATTTTAGATTCTCATTTACTATTTAGTTAGTTTTTAACATTTTTTACATTTTTCTCTGTAAATAACACACGGCCCCATGAAAAACAGACCTATGTGGACTGACGTGGTTACCGTGTATATTCTTAAACAAAATAAAAAATAAAATAAATGTCTTACAATGTAGCATAATGTCCTACAACGTAGCTTAATGTCTTACAATGTAGCTTAATGTCTTGATTTGTTAATGCCATGCAAAAGAGTTCGTATAAATACTACTGATGCCCCCTGGATGACTCAGCATTTAAAGTCCTTAATATCGAAAAGATAAGTGGCTTTTCATAAAAATGGAGCAGTTTCAGCTCAATTTAGATTTTATAGGAACGCTGTTAACCGTGTAACGAAAATGTGCAAGGCAAAGTTTTACGAATCTAATGTGAAACAGACGAAAAACGAAAATCCCAAAATTTGGTGGAAAGAGGTAAAACGGTTAAGCGGAATGCGGGGTTACTCAAGTGATCTACTTAGCCAAATGAACATTAAAGAACTTGAAAACCTATCACCGCACGAATTGGCCAATACAATCAACAAGGCGTTTCTTGAGCCGCTTGAGGAATATTGACTATCTTGCTCACGAAACCCCATTCCGTTAGAAGAAACTTCTCCAGAGGTCCCAGTGGTGTCTAAGGAACGAGTATTCAAGCTGTTATCAAAACTCAATCCTGCAAAGGCATACGGGCCCGATGGAATTCCAAACTGGTTTTTACCGGAGTACACCGAATTCCTTGCTTTCCGTGTCAGCAAAATTTTAAATACTTCATTTAAAGAGCAATAACTACCCAGTTTATGGAACTTGCCAATGTAATTCCGCTGACAAAGAAAAACCAGTGCTCAGACCCATTTCTCTTACTCCATGTATCTCGAAAGTGGCCGAAAACCTTGTCGTACACGAACCCTGCTGTACTTAAAGTATTAGATCCAAACCAGTATGGTGCAGTTCCCAAGTCATCAACCACACTTGCTTTATTGGACATGATCCACCACTGGTCCAAAGGTACGGATGGCAATGGCTCTACAGTGAGGACTATTCTATTCGATTATCGCAAAGCATTCGACTTGATCGACCATAGCATTCTCATAAATAAACTGTGCACGCTGGACATGCCAAGGAGTATAATCAATTGGATAATCGATTTTTGTCAAACCGTTTTCAGAAAATCAAACTCGAACAGGGTTGTTTTTCCGAGTGGGGATCAGTTCCCTCTGGTGTCCCCCAAGGGACAAAGTTAGGGCCATGGCTCTTTATCCTTATGATAAATGACTTAGTAATTGATGACACCAATTTATGGAAATACGTTCGCGATACGACAGTATCAGAAATAGTTGCAAAGGACGAGGTCAGTAATGCCCGACTTTATGCTGACAGTATGGTGCAATGGTCTGCTAACAATAGAGTACAGTTAAATACTAACAAATGCAAAGAACTGCATATCTGGTTCGCAAAGAACCAACAAGAATTTGCTCCAATCTGTGTAAACGGCCAAGAATTAGAAAGAGTAAACAGCGTAAAGTTACTGGGACTTAACATTACAAGCAACCTCACATGGAACACTCATATAAACGAGGTTATCAACAAAGCGTCAAAGAGGTTATATTTCTTCTTACAGCTTAAAAGAGCCAAATTAACCCGCAAAGATTTAGGTCTATTTTATATTAGTTGTATAAGATCAACTCTTGCCTATGCTGTCCCAGTTTTTCACTATAGTATTCCTAAATATGTCATGCATGAATTACAACGGGTACAGAAAAGGGCAATGTCCATTATTTGCCCAGATCTTAACTATCATGATGCATTAAATCGTATGAACATTAAAGAATTGCTTATCCACCATACCGATATATGCAACAATTTATTTAGTAATATTCAAAGTGATAAAGATCACCTATTCATCAATGCATGCCCGATCTTTTAATATACCTAGGTACAGAACAAACCGGTTTAAAAATACGCTTATTATGTCTTCAAGTAAACTGTGCCGCATTTTTTTAGATTTAAACATTTTCTATATGAATACGAAAAGATGAGCAGCAAATACTTTTCTCGTTTTATACGAGAAAAATTCCCGGCTCTTTTCTCCGGTTGTTATAACAAAAAGCTTTTTGTAATGGATAACGACCCATCGCAACGAAGTATCGCCGCTACGAAAGCCATCAAGGAACAAGACTGTGAATTATTTTGCATCCCACCTCGTTCTCCTGATCTTAACCCAATCGAAAACCTATTTCACGTGGTTAAAAACAACCTGGAATGTCAAGTTCGCCAGGCAGAAATTACCCGCGAAACATGGCATGAATTTAAAACGAGAGTTCGTAAAACTCTGACTGTTCAGTAGACTATATTAACAACCTTATATTGAGCATGCCTAAGCGAAGTGACACTGTAATAAAACAAAAGGGGTTTAGAACAAAATATAATAAAGAAAACGTAATTGAACGATTCCCACCACGGTTCCCACAACGATTCCCACTCATATTCTTACCGACAACATAACCGTTTTCTCTGTTATTATCCAGTTTTGTAGAGAAAATTATTTATCATTTAAGGACAATGTTTTCCTCTGCATTGTAGCGCTGCCAGTAGATGTCGCTAATCAATGAATTTAAAAAAAAGGGTAAAACACGAATTTGAACACCAACGGTTCCCACTTCCGCATAATAAATGAGCTAGATGCTTTTTTTTTTTTTGCTTTTTTTTTTTTTTTTTTTTTTTGTTGTGTCTTCTTGTGGTAATAAAGTGGGAACCGTCAACGAAAAAATCATCTCTGAAAGACCTGATTGCTTTAAGACTATGCAAATCCATTACAAACGATGTAAAAACTTAGGAATCAAAAGGGAATTGTGTTCAGAACCAAAAATTTAAGCCTCTGACATTTTTCTAAGTAAAAACTCTAGTGGGAATCGTTGTGGGAACCGTTGAGACTTATTGTTGCGGTTCATGACCGGTTTTGATCGAACGCGACAAGACACATCACTACTGACTGTCTGACAATAAAAGTTCAGCAAAACAATGACTACATGGCTTAATCTGTTTCTGTTCGTTTTGTGGTATTTGCCGCTGAAGCTTGAACGCCTTCCATCGAACCTCCATCATTTCAGTGTTGACTCTGTCGAGACAACCTTTGTTGATGAGCACAAGTGGGGCATCACTCGTGGCAAAAAATGGCGTGTCTTTGTCTAGGACGATGTCTTTGTTCATAATGTTCTTGGGGGCTGGAAAATGAACCACATCTCCTTCCAAAACTTGCAAAAATTCGCACCATGGTATTAGCGACGGTTTCCACCGAAAATCGTTGAGCAAAACCACCTCTGCCGATTCGATACCTATCCAAGCAAAACTTCCGGACGCTGGATTGACAAAGCATTCGTAAATCGTTTTCACTGGAGAGATAAGAAACGTTTTGCCGCAGTTTGCTGGACCGTAAATAAATACATTTCGGTATTTTCCTCTTCCCTTATCTAGCGCATCATATACTGCTGAACAGAACACTTCTCTTGGTATATCGTTTGATTGTAAAATCTCCTTTGCGGCGCGCAGCCACACGCCATGGCAACCATCCACACATGGTTTGGTGAATTGCTCCTTTAGTAATTGTACTCGTGATTTCTTCGATCTTTCCAAGCGCTCCTCAGCAAAAGTGAGCTCTTGGGCAGTCTCTAGTGCTTCGTTAACTATTTTTGGGCCTCAATTAGCGACGAACTCTGCCAAGTCAGTTTTGCCTTCATCTTTCCACCAAGCCGCAAGAGCCATAAGTTACTTGTTATTTTGCGACTTTGGATTATCTGAACAACATCGAAAACTGAAAGACGCTGTTGCTTTTTTTTCTTGGCCGATTTTCCACAAGTCTTTCACTTCTTCGTAGCACTCGTGGTTCTAGGAGGGCAAGTCAGGTCGGCGAGGTCAGGATGATCTTTGGAAAGGAGAAACTCCGCGTCTTCTTTCACAACATATTTATACGCGTTATAATAATTGTCGTGATGGTCTGAAAAGTTCAACTTAATTCCGTGGGTTGCATCTATATAATTTCTTGCACGCAGCCAACGTGATTTCGCGCTTAACTTCATCGCCATATGAAAGTGTTTGCCTCCATCTTCATGTGATTCCTGACTAACGACCCATTGGATGACTTTACATGTATATAAAGTCTGCCAAGCATCGACAATTAATTGGGCAAACTGTGACCTAGTTAGTCCAGAAGCATCACATTGACTATATGTTATAAGAAACACTGAGCGCTGCGTTGGAGTCGACATAGACGTGTGTACTCCAGACGTAGCCATCACTAATGAGACAGGCTTCGTTGCAGACTGGAAGCATCAGCTTTTACGTGGGTTCCTGAAATTGTTCTTTATTAAAATTGTTACTTAGAAATTTGTTTTATTTTTGCGCAAGCATTTTAACATGTTAGTTTGTTAAAATTTCCTTTTGTAGAAAATTTCAGTAGCTCAATATCAGGGCGCGAAATAACGGCAGGAAGGTCACCGGTCAGGTGACCGGCGAAACCAATTTTGGCTCGGACATCCCGCATTTGTGGAAGGTCAAACTATTCAGCTAAACTAAAGCCTGATGAAGTCCCCCTAAATGCGACCTTTTCCGATAGTATTACGATAAGCATTACTAATACTGTAATCGGTAATACTCTTTCATGTAAAGTGCCTTGGAGTGGCTTTCTGATTATGCCTATGGCCGTCGCTTTAAGATTTACACCGTATACAAGACGAAAAATGTGCGAAACGGTCACCGTAAGTCGTAACTGGAAAATACGAAGACGACAGACTAGTAAGTGGTGCGAGATGAAAACGAAATTCTTGGTATCGTTACGTGTCAACACAAATAGAATGTCATTATTGTTAGCTCTCATAAAGTGTACCCAAAGACTGAAATGAAGTTACTAAAGCAGCTTCCCGCGACGCTAACCGTCAATATATTCAAACAGGTCAACTTTGTGTACGTGAACAGAAGTGTACGTGAACAGAAGTGAACGTACTATAACTAAATCGTAATGATAATTTCTTTGTGTCTTAGTTTCTTACTGGCATTGTATCAATAAGTCTTATTAGTGATCGATAGCATATGTCATCACTTTAGTTTACTTTGCATAAGGCATACTTAAGTAATTTAACTATAATGATAATAAATATACACCTGATCTGGTTACATAAACAATAACAGTGAACAATTAAATTTTAAAAATAAACACTACGCTATAATCTTGGTACAGTCTATTTATTGTTTCGAACACTATCTTGAACTGATCTCCACCTCGCTTGGTGATCAACTACTCTCCTCATCTTCCTCAGATTCGGCACTCTCTTCCGTAGATGAATCGTCAATCAACACTTTTCTCTTTTTGGAAGAATCTTTGCGCTTGTACTTTTTGCGTCGTTTCTGGCGAGGTCGACGTGTGGCAATATCCACCCACAAGTGGATAGCTGACGTGTGGTCGTATTCTTCAAACTTTGGGCCCTCCATACTTATTCTGACCAGGCTGTTTAGAGTACTCTTGCCGAGTGTTGCGCGGGAATCTGTTTTGATACGATTCATCAACGAAAACAACCTTTCAACCTTCGCATTGGAGATGGGGATTGAGAACAATAGTTCCGCCAAGAGCAATACCATGGTCCAACCTTCGCTCCGACTTGAATCAAATATCCCTCTCCATACACGTAAGTAAGGGGTTGTTGAGGGGCTGAGATAGCGTGTTGTGTATTCGATTACACTGTGCCACTGCTCCAGCAAATCACTTAAAGACCCATGTAAGCCAGCATTTGAAAGGGGTTTTTGGAAGTGGCTGTAGAGTTCTGTCACGCAGTCATCTGTGAATAGAAGATCCTTTTCGCCTTGTTCATCCATTCTTTCCCACCCTTCAGTATTCAAAACGGTACAAGCAAAGATGACCAGTCTGTTCTCTGCAACCTCCAACCTTGCTTTCACGGCTTGCTTGACTTTGGCCAATAGCACTCTTCATTTTTCTTGCAGACTCTTTTGCATTTTTGAAGGACGTCAGGACCACATTCTGGTACGAAAATGCATCATTTGACTCTTCGACTTTGTCAAGAAAGCGTGTAACGGTCGGAAGATCTTCAAATACTTTCTTCTCGATGCGTATAAACTGCTTTTTAGCTGTTTCTAGTCGCGACAGTGAGGAAACCGTATCAATATCTTCGTCTTGGAATGCTAGTGACAACACCTTTGCAGGGCTGAGGATTTCGATGAAGAGACATGCCAGGAGTGGTATTCGTGCCTGCTGCCACTTTTTAAACCACCCTTTGAATTTCTGGCGATCAGAAGCTTTGAAGGACATATCTTCTGACATGTTTTGTAGGTGTTGCAGATAAATACCATATTTATCAACGAGAAGTTGTAATGCGTTGATTTTGTGCGTTATCCAACGGGTGCCTGCGAATAGATACACGTACAAATCTATTTTTAGTAAAAACACAAAAGTCTATATAACTAGTCTAAATAACTATAATATAACTAATAAGTATAACTATATTACTAACTAACTAACTAACTGAATTAACGGCCGTTTTTATATTAAAGACTATATTAACGTCTTCAGACGACATTAACGTCTAGTGTAAATACGGTAATTGCACAGATGATATAATCCCCGAGCCGGGCGTAGGGCCGAAGGCCCGGAGCCCGGTGAGGGTGCTAATCTCGACATGCGTGGAGTCCACTTTACACGCGTGTTGAAATGCGAATCAGTTTGAGCGATCTAAATATTTATATATATATATATATATATATATATATATACATGTGTGGACGGACCACGCGCGGTGAAGATTATGGGGCACTGGAAACAATATAGTTCTTGACAAAAAAGATTTGAAAAAGATTTGATATTATTCTTGACAAAAAGACTTGAGAAAGGAGTTTTTGGGATACGTATCCTTTTCAAAAGAACAGAAACAAATCAACGTTTACGTATATATAGTCTTCAGACTTGACTAAAAGGAAACCCGTCAAACCAAAACTCGAAAGAAACCAAGACAAAGGCCGAAAAGTTTATAAAGCTACGGTAAAAATGTAGAGCAGTCGCTCTCAGTAATCACGAACACTTTGTAGCAAAACTGTTGAGTTTCCCTGTTTATATCTATCACTGTTAATTTTGTTTTATATTTTGTGTGTCCTTGAAGTACGTATCATATCCATTGCATGTTTTTTCTTGCCAATGCCCCTTACGTTGTATTTTTTATCTGTGGCTGCTGTCTTATCTCCTTTTAAATAGCTTTCTTATTGTAAAACTACATATGACTTAGCGGTTGTTTATAATTTAGCATAAAAATGGAGAAGGAACATTTCTTCTTTTGTAAAACGTACAAAGACTACAAATGCTGTTGAAATATTTATTAACATGTATGTGAAAACATTTTCAGCAATTCAGATTTCGAAATGAAAAATTGTTTTTGTTATATTAGTTTAAATAAATTTAAAATGCCATAAATGAATATAGTTTGAGTAGTTTCCAAAATGCAAATATTTTTAGATACCAAGCGATGTTCTTTGTAAACATGGGAAGAAAGAACTGTAAAATATAATCCTAATATTTTAATAAAATTCCGATGCCTGCTTCAGTGGTGTTGGTGGTAACGTTCGTCGGTTTGCACGCGAACGAGATTGAGTTCAAACCCTGGAGGCAACGTGCAATTTTCTTCATCTCAATATATTTTACAAAATATCATCCTCAAATTTTTCTTTGTTCTTTGTGGCATTTTTCTTCAAAAAAATAGAGTGTTTTTTTTTATTTCATATATTCTACCATAATTAAAACTATATTTTCAACGTTCCGACCATTCACGAGGATCTGGGTACGAGAATGCGTTCCGACAGGAGTAGCTATTTCCAGACCTCCAATAAAAAAGAGCGCAAGGGGGTGGGGGTTGCTGTAAAAGCGAGTGAGGGGATATTGCATTTATGTATTTCTAGTCTAGTATAAAGACGAGTCGGCGTAACAGACGGCGTTAAACCAATGCGTTCAACAACAATAAGCTGACTCAGGTGAAATTGAGGCTCGCTACACGATATGTCCTGTTTTGAACGATCTTTACACTAGACGATATTGACGTCTGAAACGATATAAACATCAGCGGATATATTAACGTCTTTAATATAAAAACAGCCAATAACTGATTAACGGAATAATTGAATATATGAATGAATAAATGAACGAATAAATGAATGAATGAACAAATAAATGAAATAAATGAATAAATGAATAAACAAATGAACAAATAAATAATGAAGTAATTGATGAAATAAAAAATAGATAGATAAATAAAGAAGTAAATAATGAAATCCATGAATAATGAAATTACCAGATGCTCGTTTTGGTCCGACCCCTCCTTCAAATTCAAACGTCTCGCGATAAATGCCATGTAGTTCACGCAGCTGTCTCAGTTTCTTGGAGGAATTCTCGTAGAGGTAATAGAGACGTAACAGCACCTGATCGACATCATCGAAAGAAGTACCCTGTTGCGCATCTTTGGGAGCAAGCTCCAGTCTATGGGCCACACGCCAGACATAAATCACCCATGGATGGTTATTTCTGAGCATGCTGATAACTCCACCTTTATCCCCTCGGTTTACATTAGCACCGTCTGCAGCGAAACCTATTAATTTCTTATCAAAGATTTCATCATCGATGTCGATGTTGTTAAAACTGCTTTTTATAGCGCCTAAAATCCCAGCGGCATTGCTGTGTTTTAAATCCGCCAAGTTAAGGAATGATGTTACTACTTGAACTGTATCTCGGCTAGGTGGTTTTTTGTCTAAATGCTGCACAAAGACAGCTTCCTTTTCAGTTGTAGATGCGTCCTCTGAGCCATCCGTCAAGACACTGAAAAAGTTTACATTTAGTAACTTCTGAAGGTTCTTTCCCAAATCCTCGCCTATGTGATTAATAAAAAGGTTACAGCTCTTATCAATGCGGTAGGAGTTGCCAATCTCAACGCCATGCTTTCCTTCCAGCTTTAAAAGTTTGGGATACTTTTTCAGCGGAAGTTCTTTTGGAATGAAGTATGCGACTTCGAATTTTGCTCTTGTCTTGGCAAGATCACTGGCTTGCATGTTGGTAATACCAAGCGTAATGATTTGTTGTCCGGGAGTACTTTTTATTAACTCTGCTCTGTCCGTGGCACTTAGTCCCTTCTCACTTTTTAAATACAGGTCCATTGCTTTCTTATGAGGTTCTCCGCATGCATGGTCTTCCGCATTGCTTAACCGGAGGTTTGTAGAACCTGTGAACGCCCAAGCAGTGGAAAGGTTTTTCATTCCTTTCAAACGGTCGGCGTAGGTTTTGCAAACAGAACAATTCAAGCTAGTTACGCAATCGGCATTGTCTGCGTTTAGTACAAGCCAGTCAGTCGCCATGTATGTTGGCAAGGATGTTGTTTTCCATCGATTAGCTGCTGCTGCTGTTAAATTTCGTGATTTCCTGGCCGTAAGTGTTCTTTATCCTGATGTTGACTGCGGAGATTCTTTTGTCAAAGTCACTGAGTTGGTATCAGCTTGCACTGACTCTTTATTTCCCGATGGAGTCTTGTCATTCTTGATAAAAAAGGAGGACAGCGTGGATTGTCGAGGTTTGTTTAAGACCTGAGGTTCAGAAAACGGTCGTTTTTGGCTGCTGCTTGTCTGTCATTCATCACATTTTCCAACGAAATAGCTCTGCTCGCAATAACCAGGCGTTTTTTTTAGAGCAAGCCACTGAACACACGTTGCAAATTGGAATTTTTCACCCTATGCAGCGATATTTAATGCTTTTTCGATGACATTTAATACATTCCATAAGTGTATAAAAACAATAAACATTTTCGTCCAACACGCTTGGCGAAAATGCACAATATGCGATACGCAATGTCCAGCGGTCTTTCTGGTAAAGTATCCAAAACGTTCAGATAACATGAAGTACGCCAACTAAAACTTTCAAAATGGCGGGTCAACGAGTATACAGTGTTCGAAATTTTTCAAGTGATATTGAGCTGTGAAGGCGGAACTTCTGTTGAGAATGATGAGACAAAGAAGGTAAGGAATATTCTTAACCTCACTGGTCGGAAAATTAGTTCTGGACTAAAAGTTTCGTTGCCGATTTCGATTATTTATACTTTAAAAAGTGGCCGGTCAAAATGACCGGTCACGCGAAAGTTTGGCCGGACAACTGCTCGTTTTGGCCGGACATTGTCCGTTGACCGGCCATTATTTCGCGCCCTGAATATAATAAAAAATAGACTTGTTATTACCAGACAATAATAGGTAAAGCATATTGATAGTGTCAGGTTGCACTTTTAAGGTACAATCCTGTCTGTGTCGCGTTATTTGTTTATTAATATATATTTTTTATTGTTGTTAAACATTTATAAACAAGAAGTACTTTATTTTAATGGCCTAACATCACAAGAGTTATCACATACCGCAATAATAAAACAACGACGTTTCATTTTTGCTATATATTAATTTCGCCACGCCAAAAACTGGTTCATAGACAATCAGTGACAAAAGTCCTTGGGACACTTACAAATTTCATGCACTCTTACCATTAACGGTAAGGCGATCCCTCCCTTTCCCACCCTGAACAATGTTGACTAAGGCTTTACGAGCTTAATGAAATGTCCAGATTGTGCTCAACATTGAATGGGGGCCCGGGGGGGGGGGGGGGTAGCGTTAGGAAAAATTTTACGGAAATATCACAAGTGTCCCAACAGTTTTGTCACTGATTGTAGCTATACCGGCGCCATTAACGTAGAAACAGCTTCTCGACCAGGTTTTACTTCTAATTTTTAGTATTCATTTAAATACCACCAGATTTATTGGTAATCAGCATAGGCGGTATAGCCCTAACTGCTTGGCATGATTTATATTTTACCATGTTATTATTTAATTACGTCTTGTTACTAACCTGCCACATTGGCCAATCTCTTCAACTTTGGTCATTTAGCTAATATGAAAGTAAAATATTTTCTTATTGAAACTTTCTTTCAAACTATTGGTACTAGCAAATCAAATATGTAGGAATTAATAGCAACATCTGTTTACGTGGGTGTCAGCCACTGTGCTTCAGGGTACAGCAGCATATGGTATCATAATCATGCGACCAGTATTCAGAACCATCCAGAAATCCGATAAACCAGAAAATTTTAGTATAACGTTAAATTGTTACATTTCTTTTACTAACTTGTTATTGATTCTCTCACATAACAAAACACAAAATATGACATGAGACAACATAACATAACACAGAAATTGGCTGCTTATGGCCGTTGAATAAAGCAGTTGCCGCTTTTTTTTCCATTCTTGTTGATATAGACTTGTCAGTATAACTGCGCAAAACGTTCTTTCTTTATTGTTCAATACCAATGGCTGTCTCTGAACTCTTCGGCAATCATCATTATTAGTTTTATTCATTGAAAGGGCTTTGCTTGATTTGTAAATTCTGTACAGTTCGTTAAAACGTAAGTCTAATTTATATTAGATTATTGTATATTATATATACAATATATTATATAGCCGTATGTTGACGTCATATGATTATCTTCTTATAAAATAAATAAAACCTGAGCAAAAAGCACAAACAAAATTAACTCATAAAAAGGTAGTGCAGTGCGTAAGGAGTGTAAAAACTAACCTGTCACATCATTTCCATCATCGTGCTTTAGACGTTTTTCTAATAAAATAAAAACAACGGTCTATTTAGCACTTAGGAATAAAACATAACTGATATTAAAATACGTGGTTAAAACGCGGGAGAAAAAAGACCAGGAATCAATGTATTTTTAGGCCTTGAAATCGTTTGAAAACTGCAACACAACAATGAATATTAATTAAAAGGTATGTGACATTGATCCCAAGGGCATAGTTTACGATGTTTCACTAAATTCTACAAACTCTTTTGGAAGAGAGCATGTGGTGGCTGAGGGGTCATATAATCTTGGTACCTGATGCTCGGCAAGCCATGTCGTCCTAGTAGATGTTCGGGCGATATTATATCGAGGCAGCAGTAGACTCAGCTATACATATGCCAGCACCACTAATGTAGAAGCTGTCTCTCGATCAGGTTTTACTTCTAATTTTTAGTATTAATTTAAATACCACTTGGTTGATTGGCAATCAGCATAGCTCTAACTGTTTGGCATAATCTATTTTTCTGTATTATTAATTAATTACATGTAGTTACTAACCTGCCACATTGACAGATCTATTCAACTTTGGTTGTTCAGCCAATATGAAAAAGCAAAATATTTTTCATTAAATCTGTCTTTGAAACTATTGATACCAGAAAATCAAATGTTTAGGAATTGATAGCAACATCTCTTTATTTGGAGTCGTTGTGATTCAGTGTACAGTAGCATAACATATAACGTTTATAACAGTATAACGTTAAATTCTAAATCGTTGTTACATTTCTGTTACTAACTTGTTATTGTTTTGTATCACATAACAAGACACAACATGACAGGAGACAACATAACATAACACATAAATTGGCTGCCTATAGCTGTGTTAGAGAATGACTGCCATTTAGGCCATCCAAACGTCAGTCGCCACTACGAACCACCACCACCAGTTGTTGTTAGAACTACACTAACTCGACGCACCAATCCTTATTATAACTACACTAACCTAAATGAAAAAATTTCACAAACATGTGGATATATACTTTAATACAATTTTAAATTTAGAATATGGAAATTTTAGAATACAATTTAAGAATTATTTTAGAGTACAATTTAAGAATTATTTTAGAATAACATTTAAGAAATTTTAGAATAAAATTTAAGATTTTACTAACTTGATATGTTGATTGGCAAGCACGTTTTGGACATTATTGCACGTTCATCTAATAGGTCAAGAAAATATCTGTCAACTGTGAATACTTTTGTCACATCCTTATAATATGAAATAAAATTTGAACACCTATCCGATTGGGATTGCCTACTCCTATCTACCTGGCTAGCATGGTGATGCGTGCACACAGCTTTGGCGAATACAGTAATTGATGATTACTGATTTTTAACCTACAATTCCCCTTGTGAATAGGCAACTGGAATTACTGCTTTGTTTTTTTTTACCTATGCAAGTGAATATGGAGTGGTAAAGTTTGGAACAGTATGCAACTATTAAGACAAAACTACAATTTACCTGTATCTTGGCATGTTGAACAGATCACTTTTTGTCGACACCATTCTTCTCCCTGTGGAATCCCACATAACAGGTGGACAAACCGGAGACATTTCACGCATCTGTGACCCCCGCCTGACTTCCCAAAACATACGTGGCATAGATGATCTGTTAAAGATAAAACAAGCACTAAATTGTAAACTAAGCCTACCCTTGCGCTCCAGCAAAAGAAGAGCATTTCTTTATAAGTTACGTGATTCATAGATGTACATTTTACGCAGCTAACCTGTGGACTAACCGATGCATTAATTGTACTTTCTCCTGGCTACAGCCTATAGTATTGATAGCTTATTTATCTACTACAAAGAACTTATTTAGTCACCAAACAGGTTATCCGGGCTTCATATAACTGGTGTTAGATGACTGTTATCACTGAATGTCTGAATATTAAATTTTTTTCCAATTTTAATCAACAATGCCTAAATATTGTGGATACTTCCATTTTTAAAGGGGCAGTGTCATGAGCTGTGCATGTATAGGTTCCTTTGGGTAAATCCTTTTAGTAGTGCTGTTCCATGCTTTCTTCACTTCTTGATCTCCCTTAAATTTCTTTTATTCGACCGGAGTGCTCTCGTTTTCCACCATGAAGTTGAATTTTGAAAGACAAACGAAAAATTCAGCCTGAATTTTTCAAGTTTGTCATACAAATTTCAAATAAACAAAAGAACTCCGATCGAAAAAATAAATGTAAGGGAGATCAGGAATAGTAGAAAGAACAAGGAACAGCTCTAATAAAAAGATTAACAAAAATAAACCTATGCATGCGCAGCTCATGATACTGGCCCTTTAAAGATTTATTTTTGCTAAGTGTTTGCTCCCTTAGCCCGGGACGTCTTCAATATTTGTTTCAATTTTACTTTTAATTTTCAAGCTATGCCGATGTATTTTTAACACTGTATATTTTTTTCTTTTTCAATGTATTAGGTAATAATATCCAGTATATGTTATCCAAAAGGAATTTACTTTTATGGTAACATTTCGGAAAGAATTTAGTTATTTTATATGTAACAGTTTTAATTTGTTTCCTTTCTTAATCGTCAGCTTTTCTCTTTTCCAAAAGCTGCAGCTTTTTGATCCGGCATTCCTGTACGCGTCGGCATGCATCATATAGACAATTTCAACATGAAATCGCGGTTATTTTCTTTAACCTCTAGACATACTTAGAAAATGTCGGCACCCTCGAAGAATTTTTCATCACGAAAAGCTAAATTGGTTTACACTTGTTTGCAGTCATTGTTATTGTTTTGTTATTAAGTCATCCGTTGTTGTGATTTCGGCTTACGTTTTACCCAAACAATTATTTTCCGGAAAATGGGCAGTCGTTCTCTTTATCTGGCAGTTATTATATTTGCTTTCCTTTGATTCTTTTTAATGCATATTGTGGTTATGTATGTGAATTATTTTTTTCATGTTATCCATGCAAGTGTAGCTCAATATATTATATATTTATTATACATTTTATTCTAAACCTTTGATTATGGTTGGTCAAAAAATTTATGAGAATAAAAAAACTGTTTTAAATTTTTTTTCGATATTTGCACTTTTTGTGTAATTAGCAGATGAGATTGTCGAGACTTGAGCCCATGATGCTATTATTTGTAGGCATTATCTTTAGTAATGAACAATTATTGGTAGAGGTTGAAATAAATGTTGTGATTTGTCATTGAACAAAATATCGTGATTTGTCAGTGGCGAGCAGTTCAGTTATTCGCCGATGCCGAAGGCAGAGAGTAACACGCATGAGCAAAATGTTGTTTGCAGCAAAACAGTGTTTCTCACTAATGCACATGAGCAGACCATTATTTGCACGCAGTTATTTGCAGGTGACGTAGCGGTCTCTCAGCCAATTAAAAGGTAGAGAAAAATAAATCGAATAATAAAAAGAGTTATTATGTATGTGCTGACGTGACGCCATTGATGTACTGCCTGCCCACGCAAGCCGTTTTCCCACCAAAACTGTAATTTAATACTGGGTGCTTCGTGAGATGTGTTTTTCTTTTACTATACGTTTAAACAGTTTAATTAGTTAGGTGCTCAACTGAAAATGTATAATATAATACATAGGGACATATGTACATAGGGACATGAACTGTGTAAAACATGCTAAGTATAACTTTCGGGAACATGAACTGTGTAAAACATGCTAATTGTAACATGTACATAGGGACATGAACTGTGTAAAACATGCTAAGTGTAACTTGTGGGGACATGAACTGTGTAATGCTAAGTGTAACTTGTGGGAACATGAACTGTGTAAAACATGCTAAGTGTAACTTGTGGGAACATGAACTGTGTAAAACATGCTAAGTCTAACTTGTGGAGACATGAACTGTGTAAGACATATACTAATTGTAACTTGTGGTAACATGGACTGTGTAAGACATGCTAATTGTAACTTGTGGGACATGAACTGTGTAATGCTAATTGTAACTTGCGGGAACATGAACTGTGTAAAATATGCTAAGTGTAACTTGTGGAGACATGAACTGTGTAAGACATATACTAATGAACAGGGACATGAACTGTGTAAAACATGCTAAGTGTAACTTGTGGGGACATGAACTGTGTAATGCTAAGTGTAACTTGTGGGAACATGAACTGTGTAAAACATGCTAAATGTAACTTGTGGTGACATGAACCTCCACCTTATCTACTAATAGGGAGTTCATGTATCCACAAGTCACAATTAGCATGTTTTACACAGTTCGTGTCCCAACAAGTTACATCAATTAGCATGTATTACACAGTTGATGTATCCACAGTCATAATTAGCATGTTTAACACAGTTCATGTTCCCACAAGTCACAATTAGCATGTTTAACACAGTTCATGTTCCCACAAGTCACAATTAGCATTACACAGCTCATGTCCCCACAAGATAGACTTATGTGTAGCATGTTTTACACAGTCCAGGCCCCTACAAGTTACAATTAGCATGTTTTACACAGTTCATGTTCCCACAAGTCACAATTAGCATTACACAGTTCAAGTCCCCAGAAGTTACAGTCAGCATCTTTTACACAATTGATGTCCCCACAAATCACGTTCAGCATGTTTTAAACAGTTCGTGTCTCCCCAATCACAATTAGCATGCTTTACACAGTCCATTGCATGCTCTCACAAGTCACAATTACCATGTTTTACACAATTCACGTCCCCATATCATTAGCTAACTAGTTAAAGCTTCCTGCTACTGTTCTTGTTTGTAACAACCTCTAAAATACACTTAACAGAAAAGAACGGATCTGTGTCGGCGTCCTCACCAGCAGAGCCATCTCACGATACGCAAAAAGACGAAAAAGCACGTAAAATTGCAGTTTTAGGATTATGTTTTTTGAATATGTGTATATCCTTCTTGGAATTAACTCCTTCTCGGCTGAGGACTGTCCTCTTGAGGAGTAAAACCATGTTGGCCATAATGAAATACATAAGACCCTAGGGCTCTAAGACCCACGTGGCCGGGAAGTTATTAAAGGATGGATGGATGGATGTCCATTACTATAGTCAGATCATTGATGAACGGGTTATTAATTGTACTTATTGTTTTAACAGCTCTTATAGATTGTGCCAAGCGGTCAGCCGAAAACCATCGGATTTATGACAAAAAGCATGCATGCTACTACTGTGGTGTCATTACACCACCAGACACAAGAACGAAAATGAGGTAGTCGTTGCTCTGTCATTCAAGACAAATTCTAAAGCAAGAAAAAATGAGCTTAACAAATTGACACTGCTTGGGGACTATCACCATAACATGACGGTGGAAACTGGAGAAGGAGAGACGCTTGTTGTGCGTCGACCAGGGGCAGGAGAAAGTTGTACCACAGACGAATTTTTGCCATGTCAGTTTTGTCTTGGTTACATCAAGAGAAAGGATCTATGGAAGCATGTCGCTTCATGCCAGTCAAAGCCTGAATGGAAGAAAAAAACGAGTCATAAGAACGTGCAACTAAACTGAAAGATTATGATCATGCCACGACTTACGAAAGACGAAAATACTTTGTTAAATAAAATAATAGCTTCCACGAAGAACGACAACATCACTGTAATTGTGAGAAACGACGCCATAATCAAGAGTTTGGATCCGTTTTGATCGAAAAACGAGGTTCTGAAAACGCTCAACTGATATCTCAAAAATTGAGGGAACTCACACGCCTATTGAAAGTTTTAAGAGAAGATCAGGGCAATACCAAAGCTGAATTGTCAGAATTCACCAAGCCAGGCAAGTTCGATGCAGTTGTCCAGGGGGTGAAAACGCTCTGCCACTTTTATGTGGAAGATGGCGTACAGCAGGTGGACATTCCTTCACGTAAACATTATTCATTGCCAAGCTTTGCGACAGAAAGAGTACGACCTTACACGAGACGCTGACAGCTTCGAAAAGTTGTTGGTGAGCGAGTGGCACTATCGGATCTCCCACCATTCACTCAATACTCTCAGCGACAGGAAATATAACAAAGTGGAAATGTTGCCCCTCGCCGACGACATCGAGAAGCTGCGTCGTCACATTGGTAGGAAAATGGTGGAAAATGCTGAAGGCCTCAAACAATCTCCTAACGCAGAGAGCTGGAGTTCATTGGCACAGCTCACACTAACGAGGTTGGTCATGTTCAACAAGCGAAGAGGAGGGGAGGCATCAAGACTGGCAGTGAAATCCTACAAAGAAAGACCAGACTGGAAAAGGCAAACTGCCCGGAAATTATGGCCAGCCTCAATGGATTTGAGAGAGAGCTTTCAAAACGGTAAATAGTGAAATAAAAGTAGCGTGCTGCGTAGGCAGTGTGGAAACAAAACGAAATATAGTAAGGTTTGGTATACCGCCGAAACAGAAGACCCTTCATCAGAGAGAAACGAAGGGCCTTCGCTCGAAACGTTAGACTCCTACGTTCTCTGTTTTGGCAGTATATCTAACCTTACTATAAAACGGTAAATAGGTGTTTTATAAAATATGCTACATTCAAAGCCAATGAACTCTATATAGACTGGAAGATGGACTCCAGTCAAAGACTGAAGTCAAAATTGAAGCCAAACATGGCCGACATGGAGGCCTTTTTGGTGCTCAGTTTCAGGCCCTACGCGATCAGTTGGATGTCAGCTTCAGGCCTCAGCACGGCATTTTATATTATTGTGCAAAAATTTTCATATTGAATACAGAACACAACAAAAAAGAGAACTTTATCCGGGGAAAAAAGCCAGTTTAGTACTTCAAACAGTTCAAGTAGCCTCAAAGGAGGTATTCTGAGGAAAACTAGTGGTGAGAACTGACAAAATATAGCAAAGAGATTGATTTGGAAGCTTCAGTTTAAAAACACGAAAATGGAACATCATTTTTACCCATTGAAATTATATTTTCGACAGTTTATTTTGCTGGGAAGTTGCACACTTTATCCAACTTCATGTGAAGAACACGAAAACGGAACATCATTTTTACCCATTGAAATTGTATTTTCGACAGTTTCTTTTGCTGGGAAGTTGCACACTTTATCATGTGAAGCACTTGTTCTTAACCATTACCTTCGTCATAAAAGAAATTCGGCTTTTTTTCTGGCTGTGTTGGCTTCTCAAAGCAGTACAAAACAAGATTTGCCATCGTATGGCGTCGAAAGGCCTAAGACTGACACCAAGATGACCGCGTAGGGGACTGAAGCTGACCACCAAAAAGGCGTTCGTGTCTAGACAACACCGCTGCCAAACATTTGCGCATGCGTGAATTCACTGAGTAAACATTGCAAGAGAAGTGGGAACTAGCCGTGGTGAAACAACGAGACAGTGAAGACTAAGTAAGACTCGACTATACATTTGTGTTTTGAAAAAAGGGTAAAGAAAATTATGAAGGGGTAAATTCAGAATATGTTACAATATTGACAAGGAAGCCATGCACAAATTACTTACCTTATCTTTTTGGTAGTATGCTTATAATTTTAAAACATATAAAATCAGTAATATTGTTGACTTCGAATGCATCATGATCTTACCATTATGAAGCTTTTGAAATGATTGCGGCTTTCTAGCCAAAACAGACAAATTTCAGGAACTTCGCATTTGAATTTACAGCTTTTATTTAACCCTTGCAGCGCTATCGACCTCCCAGGCAAGGATGCGTAAAAAAAACCCTGGTGTAGGCCAGAGTATAGAAAAAAATATTAAAGCCTCAGCGGTCAGAGTAGGTTTTGGTATGACCGTAACTCTTTAATAACGGTTTAACTTTAGTGGCCTAACGACTAGAATGGGTTGCCGTTAATAATATAGCCAGAGTGAAATACTAACATACAGAATAAAAGTGGATTTTAGCGTTCAGAAGGTTTACACTGTAATAATTCGAAGTCAACAATACATTCACGCAATGAATGCAATGACAGACGTTTCCCCATTTTAAAAATATTTTCCGTTTAGCTAAAAACTAGAAATTTCTACACCAAATAGCATTTTTCAATGGCTTCTGTTTGATGTATACCTCGCGATGTTGCGCATTAAGTATTTAAAAAAATCTAAAATTATGTATTATAACACTTGTGAGAAGTCAATTTCCTGTCTATTTGTAATATTATTTCAAACAACGGTTTGCAGATTTTTGATTTGAACAAGCTTCACATAACGGAGAAACTTGAACTGTACATGGAATGAAAGCTAATTGAACATCTGATAACATACGTCCACAGTATATTTTAACAATGAGTAGTTCTGAAATTACTAGCCATCTTGATCCACAACTGAGAAGATGCCGCGTACAATTTAATACTATGCAATGCCACTTGATATACTCACCGCTTCTCCCCTTGGAACCATTCAAAAGTCGTCAATATAAAAGTCGTCAATATGAAAGTCCATAGGCATTGGGGACCAAAATATCACAACCCTGCATTAAATAGCTACCAAGTTGTGAGTATTCTTAGTCTGAAAACCAGCTGCCGTATATAGACCCTTTTACGGTTAGAATTGCATGCTGGGTAATCAGGGCAAACTTGATAATATAAACAGACAAGAAGCAGGCGTTTGATGAGTCAAAGAAGATACTAAAAACGAGTTTTATCGAAGGAATTTCAACAATTCCAAGGGTCTATTTGACAAGATGGAAGGAATTCAGATTGTTTATTATTATTCTATAATTATCCCAAATTAGAAACATGTCAACCAATCAGATTCACTACCAGGTTTATTGGTAGTGACGCCACTGGACGGCATTATCGCCCATTGAATTCAGATGCCTCTCTCAGCGAGTGAGAACAAGATGAGATCGGTGGCTGGATTTCAGTCTAGACAAACACCGCTGCCAAACGTATTGCGCATGTGCGACGTCCGAGCTCGTCACGATTGGAAATCGTATAGAAAATCGGTCAATTTCATGGGGCAGTTCGCAGTCCACATACGTGCTGGTTAAAGGGAGTTCTCGCCTGTGTACTGATGACGTTTACGTGCAAGATATTCGTTCTACGCATGCGTATCTAATACGGGAGTAGTAGGTTAACCCGTACATCCAGGGTAATTTTCCATCCAGCGAGGGAAGTGACGTCACACCCATGCACCGGAAGTGAGGTGTGCACACATGTGCGCTCAAGTGCGCACAGTGTAACCCTAGAATGTTTTTTTAGACAACAGTGGAGTGTATGACGTCAGGGATGTACATGTGCGCTCAAGTGCGCTCAAATGCGCACAGTGTAACCCTAGAGTGTTTTTTTAACGGGAAACCCTATAACCCTAACCCCTTAATGCATGTACAGTTGAGAGTATAAACTGAGGATATAGATGCTGCTCAGCATAGTGTTCATACAGCTTTCACAGAGAGAACTTTACAAGATTTATTGAAGTTAAAAGTGAATGATGGAGTGTTTACATGGAAAACCTGCTTCTTGCTCGACCACGAAAAATGGTTCCATCTGGTTTATCTGCTCCGAGGACGACGGATATGTATTTCAAAAAGCCCTGGCGACGTGGAGAAGCACCAGCATGGAGCAGCCTAAGTGTCAGGGACACCACAAACCAGCAAAGTTTCGTGTTGTGAAGGATCTGATGAAACCCAGTTACGGTAGACCCTACTTTACGTGCGCAGCTCGTGAAAATCCGTGTTCCCTATGGATGTGGGCTGACGAGGAACAAGTTGAGAAACCGAATTGCCATCACGGGTTCCAATGCCTCATACGAGAAGTGAAAAAAGAGAGTTCTAACAAGGGTCGGATGTTCTTCTGTTGTCCTAACGAGAAAGAAACGTCATGTGGTTATTTTCAATGGGTACCTGAACCAGCAAAGTCGTCCCGCGTTGAAGAACCGTTCATACCGTTATTTTACAACTCTTACTCTCAGAAGAACTGAAACATTTATAGAATATAAACAGTTTAAATATTCTCAAAAGAGTTGAAACATTTATAGAATATAAACAGTTTAAATATTCTCAAAAGAGTTGAAACATTTATAGAATATAAACAGTTTAAATATTCTCAAAAGAGTTGAAACATTTATAAAATATAAACGTTTAAATACATAATGTATAGTAAAACCTATTTTGTATTGATATGAGAAAATTTTTTCCAATACATGAATGAAACGTTTTACGCATTGTGCTCATTTACTGTTGTTGTGTTAAGTGGGAAAGATGAATGTGATTTTGGATGAGCTTCATAGAAATAACGTAGGTATTGATATGAAAACGTTATCATATCACATAAACCATTGTATTGAGCATTACAAATCTACATTTCAAAGTCTGGTACCTGCATATTATTAGAAAACCTTCAGGGAACACTTGGCCAGAGTTTCAAAACTTTTTTTTCCTGTCTGTGTATACCTTGGGAAACAATTGAAAATATACCACCGAAATAATGCATCATTCCAGCTGCGACCATCCACCATTTATGCCAAAAGAATAAATTTACTTACAATTGCACAGTTTTGCGATGCCTGGGCCCATAACCTGTTGATTTTTATTAAGATATATTGGCAAAAACAGCAAAGAATATAAGAAAATTTAGAAAACACGAACGTACAAAAACCGTACAAATGCGCCTGCGGGACTAGTGTGCATTGATAAACTTCATGTAATACGAGTATTAGTTACCTAGCTGATTTCGACGTTAAAAAGTGAGTGTCTAAACAAAATTACGATTTAATAGAAATACATGCATGCTCCCGAGCACTTGCAAACTATACAGATTTTAAATAAACACGTCCTTAACTCTCTGTATTCATTTTGTCTTTGACTGTGTGCAGAATGGAAGTGATTTTGGATGAGCTTCAGAAAAATGACGTCGACATTGATATGAGGACGTTATCACATCATATCAATTATTTGCTTGAACATCACAAAACATTGTATGAACAAATGGCAACGCGTGTTCATCCCTGCGATCTAACTATGTTTTTTCACGAAACGAACGTTATCAATTTTGGTCGTGCCATAGCTTACTTGACCTTAGTTTATGTGATGAATGACTCTTGCTCCGAGCACGTTAGGCGTAGAGCTGTACAGTTGGTTGCTACACCTCTTAAAAGCTTCGATTTCACAAAGTTAAAGATCGAAGAAGAAAGTTTTTTCCGTAGAATGATTTCTTTTGCTCAACGTATTTTTTCGTTATAAAATATACGAACATGTGAGATAAAACTCATTTAGTGTTTTGCACGATGGATGTACGGTTTAAAACACCTGCAAATTTCTATATTTTTGGGAAAGTCAAAGCGGAAAATCGTATTTGGTTCGCTTCATGTTGCATCATTTAGAAGAACTGTTTTATCCTGTTCCGACCAAAGTAATATACTGTTATGGAGAGTATCAAAAGGAATTTGACGAAGTGCCTATGCCGAACGTTGAACTGATGGAAGGTTTTCCAAACGATCTATATGACTTAACAGATGGACATGATAACTCTCTAGTCGTGCTAGATGATTTAATGGCTCACTGTTCCAACGATCAACGTGCATCGGATCTATTTACGTGTGGTTCTCATCATCGTGGCATATCCGTGTTGTACCTTATGCAGAGTTTATTTCCACCCAGTAAACTATCACGAACCATCAGTTTGAATTCTCACTATATGGTGGTATTCCAAAATCTACGCGACTCGCTTGGGATTACAACACTTGCAAAACAAATGTTTCCTAAACACTCCAGTTACCTTTTGGAGTCGTATCGTGATGCTACAAGTAAGCCCTATGGATACCTAATGATTGATTGTCGTCAACTGACACCGGAGAACATGCGTCTTAGAACCAACATTTTACCTGGGGAAAGACAAATTATCTACCTGAAGCGTACTTAAATTGCGTGTGTCGTTTAAATCCGTCATTTGCAAGATGTCGAAGCGTATGAGAGGAAGTCTTCCGTATCTTCAGGTTATAGTGAAATCTAAACCTAAATTGCGAAAGTTGCTTATCGATAACGTTCTTGCAAACGTTATCACGGCTATTTGTGAGTGTTCACTGAATTTACTTAAAGGTGATATTCCAGTAACACCGGGTCAAAAGCGACCTTTGGTGCACTACAAGACACATCTCCACGCGTTGGCAAATAAGAAAGTGTCAAGAAAACGGAAAAAGTTGTGCCTTAATCAGAAAGGTGGAAATTTATTGTCAGCTCTTTTACCACTGGTTCTTGGTGTACTTGGAAGTTTGTTTACAAAACGAAACATGCAAAACGTATGGTTTTGGTCCCTGAGGACACACTTCAGAGATACGAGCAAAGACAAAGACTGGAGACCTCCCCGATTATGGCCAACATGATACATAAAGATACGGACATGTCAAATATTCTTCAACGTACGGATATGGATGATGATGAAAAGCAAAAATTGTACTATGCGAACTTGGAACGTTATATGGTCTTAAGGCGCCAAGAGGACAGTCAAATACCAACCGTTCGGATAGCACCCAGCGCTGAAAGTAAAGAGAAGGCACAGTTACCTGATGCAACCGTGGCACAGTTACCGGATGCAACCATTGTCGGACATATACCTAAAACAATGCGTGAAAGAGCTACATTACTTTTCAATCGATTGAAAACAAGACCTGACGTTATTTCCTGGGATGAAACGGGAGAAGTCAAGCTCGAGGGTGAAACCATCCCACAATCAAACATATCTGATTTGGTCTCGGATGCTATGAAGGCAAGAAAACATTTCAATCCTATGGGTTCAAAGGAATTTTTTCGTGTTTTATCTAAGATTAATATGCCTAAAGATCTTGTGAGAAATGAGGAAAGATGGAAACAAATGGACAATTCGTCAGGTGGAGAAGATGTTTCCTACCGCACTCCACAACGTACAACCCCACCATCAAGTTATTTCCAGACTCTTCTAAGGAAACATCAAGGACCACAAGCTCAGAAAAGTTGGATTAATTATTAATCATGTAACTGTTTTTGAGAGTTATTTAATAAATTGTTTTTAAACTTTCTAATTGTTATTTTTTTCTCACTGGGCGTGATAGTGTGAAATCCATATATGTTGTTCACTTATGTAGTATACAGACGAGCGGTTCGCATGTGAAACTGTTACCTTTGTGCGCAAATCAAAACGTACACGATATTGAATTTACAACATTTTTTTATTAAAACATTATTATTATTTTTTTTTATTTAAACATATTTTAGAGTACAAACGTTTTCTCCAAGAGCAAAGCTCATCTATTTGTTATGAAAGATTTTTATTTGGGAGATTATGTCGAAATATAATTTTACAAAGTCACTAAAGAGTTTTTTAAAGGGAAAGAGCAAAGTTCGTTTGATATATGATAAAAAAAAAAGATTTAGCTGATACTATTAAATTATATTGTAAAAAAAAAAAAGAAAAGAAAAGGACACAAAGAGTAAAATAATTGAAAAATGGTCAGAAATTGCTGATATAGTCCTAACTTACTGATCAGTTGATTGTTTAGTTCTTAAAATCGCTTAGTGACTCGTATAAATTCCTGGACATTACAGAACAGAACTTGATTATCTTTGAAACTAAGCAGTTCTGATCCATGTAGGAATACTTGAATTTTTTGGGAATCAGAAAAACCTGACCACATGGCATGGAACAACCGCGCAGAAGAGGCTATCAGATGATTACGTTGAGCGACGTAATGAGTACAATATAAAAAGTAGTGCGTAATAGATTCTATATCCCCCAACGTACAGTCACAGAAAGGAGAAGGTTTACAATTGATTTTATATAAATAGAAATTAAGTTGGCACTGTCCTAAACGCAATCTTGTGTGCAATATAGAACCATATCGACTCAAAGAAGTATCATATATCCTTTTATACTTATTAGCAGCATAAGTGTTACGTGCTCTTGATTTAAATCTGGACAGAGTTTCAACATTACGTAATTCAATACTTAATTCATTCCATCCTGCGACTGCAGATGGGAGAAATGATTTTCTAAAACGCTCTGTACGTGTAGGGATATATAAATAATTTTCATTTGATCTTAAGGAATATCTACTTCTTTGATTTACTTGTAAAGGCAAGATGTCACGTAGGTAGGATGGCGTGTAAGAGTTGATTATTTTATAAAATAAAGTTAATTTATGTAAAAATCTTCTTGTTTTCATATCTTCCCAGCATAATTCATTTAACAAACGTGTTTTGCTGGTACCTTTTATAGCCCCAGTAACTATACATGCTGCTTCATATTGAATCTTTTCTAGAAGATTGGCTTCTCCTTCACTACATCCATCCCATATGACATCTGCATATTCCATCAAAGATCTGATTTGGCTTTTATAAAGAGTAATAAGAGTAGCCCTATTAAGTTTATACTTTACACTTTTTAGTACATTCAATGACTTACTAGCTTTTTGTTGTATGTCAAGAATATGATTATTCCAAGAAAAGTTAGATGCAAATGTAAGGCCGAGGTGAGTATGAGACTCAACTTCTTGTAAAGCAACACCATTCAAGTATAACCGAGGATGGGATTGTTTAAATTTCTTTACTGAAAATGTAATACATTCACATTTACTGGGATTCATATTCATGAGCCATTGTTTACACCATTGGTTGATATCATTGAGATCATTATTTAATTTTATAGAAGAGTTATGTGGATCATCAATTATATCAAATAATGATGTGTCATCAGCATAAAGAAAACAGTCGGATGAAATATTTTTATTAATATCGTTTATATAGATAAGGAAAAGCAGTGGTCCGAGTACAGAACCCTGTGGAACTCCAGCCTCAATGTTTACCCAACTCGAGCTTTGTCCCTCAATTACTACCCTTTGTTTTCTATGCGATAAATAACTGCGAAACCAACTTAAGAGAGGATCCTTAACTCCAAGATTTTCTAATTTATAAAGTAGACCCTTATGCCATACTGTATCAAATGCTTTACTAATATCAAGAAAAACCATGCGTACCTCTTTTCCTTTTTCTAAAGCTTCGTATATCTTATGGACAATAAGAGTGAGTTGGTAGACAGTACTATCACCAGGTCTGAATCCCGACTGGAAGCGACTGAGAAATCCAATATTTGTTAAGAATTCATAGAGTCTAGAAAAAACAACTTTTTCTGGTATTTTTGAAATAGATGCAAGAAGCGAAATGGGACGATAATTCATTTTAATTTGGCGGTTCTCCTTTTTATGTATAGGAATTACGTTGGCTTTCTTCCATTCAGAAGGATATTCTCCCTGCAAAAAGCTTAGATTTATCAATTTTGAAAATGACTCAGCAATACCTGAATGACATATTTTAATTATTTTATTTCCAATGCCGTCATATCCACATGCCTTTGATATGTCAACATTCTCCATTAATTTCAAAACTTCTTGTTTAGTTGTTTGAATTAATGACAAATAACATAGATGTTGTAAATCTGTTATCTGTTCAGGTAAAGGTTTATCTGTGTCATCAACTCTAGCTTGACCAGCAAAGTATTTGTTAAACAAATCAGCTTTTTGCTTTGAGTCTGAGATAATCTCAACACCCTCTAGAATGGCTGGAATAGATGTATGGTTTTTATTAAAATTTGATCGAAGAAGTTTCCACCATTTTTTTGGACCTAACAAAGGATCTGACAGCCAAGTGTTTAGTTTATGATAATAGAATCTTTTAGCATCACGAATTAAAGATGTGGTGTAATTTCTCTGGTCTTTATAGCGTTGCCATGAAAAAGATGGGTTTTTTCTACAATGGATTTTTAAGAATCTATTTCTTTTCCGAATTGCCTTCCTTACGTCGGAATTCATCCAAGGTTTATCATTTGGTCGTATAACCACTGTCTTATTGGGAATGTATGTTTTAATTATATCTTGAAAACGATAAAACCAGTTTTCGTACACGTTATCGATGTGTACAGCATCTAAAATACATTCTTCCCAACTTATATTTGAAAGCTCTTCGTTCAAATCAACCATATTAATATTTGAAAAATCCCATATGTGCCTTTTAAAAGTTTTTTTCTTATCATAAGAAATATTCATTTTTCCATAAATATATGAGTGATCACAATTCGAAGGACTATAAGTTCCGGAATCAACGAAGTAGCTTGGGCAATTAGTAATAATAAGATCCAGCATTGTGGCCGTATTGAGGGTTACTCGAGTGGGTTCATCAATCACCTGAGTCAGGGTGTTGCATTCCAACCACTGATATAACCGAATGCCAAATGTGCTATTATCACCTAAATTTCCATAATCATAATGAGCATTTAAATCTCCAATTATCACAATAAGCGTTTGGGGATTTTGTCGAATTTGGTCCAACATACTCTGTATAGCGTCTAGGAATCGTTCAGTTTCTTCTAAAGAGTTATTAGGAGGTCTATAGCACACACCGCACATCAAAGTAAACTTATGCATCCTAATCTCAGCCCAAAGAAGCTCAATATTGTCATTTTCCAAATCATAACGTCTCTTAATAGCAAGCGATTGTAATGCATATAAAGCAACACCACCTCCTCTCATATTTAACCTATCTTTTCTCAAAATAGAACAATAACCAGGAATTCCCAATGAATCATCAGAGATTTTACTATTTAACCAGGTTTCCGAAACTGCAAATAAATCAATTTTATGTTCTAAAATGAAAGAAGAAATTTCATCAAATTTATCTTCTATTGCTAGACTTCTAGCGTTAATATGTCCTATCATAAGTGAAGACATTTTAGGACCAGGGTTTAACTCAACATCACCTGCCATCATTAGGTAAATTTCCGCAAGAAGAAATAGAATGCATAAGTTTAATCCTTGTGCTGACCAAAATATTGATAACACAAAACCCAAAACTTTAGCTTCCATATTGTTAAACAACCCAATAGCCGCTCTGTAAGCAATGAGGCTAACCCCCATTTAGAGAATAGACTAACTTATCCCTCCGCGCGGTTGTTCGAATACCATCAAATATAAAGTTGTAAAGAATAACGATATTATAAATTAAAATTAAAATACACAAATATGTTTTGACACAAGGTAAAAACAAACAAAAGGCAGTATAAGCTGCCCGGTAAATAACGAATTTCAATAATGTTCTTAACATATACGCGATAAAGAAGTTTAGGACTATTGGCAACCATCGTTTACAACAGTTAAACCAGTATAGAGTTATACTTTAAATGTCAACTAGTGTTAAGTTTGAACTTCGTGAAATCTTCCATCTGATGAATTCTGAATATATTGTCATCCACATCACGAACTAATATTTTACCGTCGGAAGACCATACTGACTTAACTCGAGCACACTGTGTACGAGCAAAATTTAATAACATGACGTTAAACTTAGTTAGATCTTCATTAATAAAATATGGGGTACCTCTTAAATTCTTTCGTTTACCACATATTGAAGCCTTAACGCCATAGGACTTGAACTTTATGATTAGTGGTCTGTTCCTGCCTGATCTTTTCGGCCCAAGGCGATGGGCACGGTCGATTTCCTCCTTCTTATCGATGTTGACATTAAGCTTTTCTTGACAAAAGTCAACGATTTTGTTAACACAGTCTTCACCTTCACTTTCGTCCAGACCAACGACCCTTAAATTGTATTTTCTAGAATACTGCTCATTCTCGTTCGCTTTGACTGATACCTCCAAGAGTTTAGATTCCAGAGTTTTAATTCTCTCCAAGAGAGGAAACGTAGCTTCCTCTATGGTTTCTGCGATTAGTGATTTCGCAGATTCGGCGAAAATTTCTTTAAATTCAGCTGATTTGAAGAATTGCTTTAGCTCACATCGCATGGCTTCCTTCATATCTGCTCGAAGCTCTTCTAGTTGAGACGAAGATTGTCTTGTTTCAGGCATACTGGGATTATTCAAAATATAATTCTTAACGCCTTTTAGTCCGAAGTGTAATTACATTAGAAATAGATGGAGCTACAAAATCCACGTCTGCTCAGTCTCAGTATTTCACTGAGAAGTTTTTTACAACATTGATTAACATTTGAGTACTTTGTTAACAATACTCTAAAATGACTTTTAACAAACTGAGACACTTTCGCATCATTTAACATAGTATTGTTAGTAAATAACTGCACGATTTTATTCATGCTGTGGCCTCGTGCTCTATGACTAAGGTAAAATATGCAATACAGTCCACACACATCTGACCAATCACTTTGCAGTTTACGAGTGTTAAATTCCCATTTGTGAGACTTTAAAAAATCTCCAAACGAATCCTTATAGTAATGTGGTGATTGTCCGAAACTGTCAAAAAATTCTCCTTTCTGTTCCAATGAAAAGTAAAAGGCCACCCAATGCGTTCCAGGTTCGCTGCTCGGATCTGTGTTTGCGACAAATCCGCACGGATATTTGTCAATCATTTGAGGTAATTTGTCAGAAGGAAACACACCGCAAAACTTCTTGCTTGTTATAGGATCTTGTAATGCATGTATTATCTGAGCAGTGTTCATTTAGCCAGAGTAATCGTAAATGACGTTCCTCTCAGAGTCGATCTGAATCAGATTTTCAAATTCTCCGTAACAGACGAGACTCACAGCTGCTGTAGGTGCGGTAGAGAACTTGATGTCAACTGCCAAATTTCCCCTTTGAACGGCATTAAAATGGGATGATGCCCCGCACATATCGGCGGTCAGATCGAAAGCATAGATGGCGTACCCTTTTGAGAATTCCTCTCGCGATATATCGTTGCCGGTGTCTGAAAACAATGTGCTAAATGCTTCAACAAATCTAGGGCTCACACCATAGGAAAGCTGTATCGGCTTAAACGGCATATCTTCTCCATTTACGGTTATTCCAATAGACGTCACGGTGAAATGCTTAAAGTTGTACGGATTCTTGGTGTATACCCCATTAAACGCCGTGCTATCGACAAAACCAAAGACAAACGATTTCGGTACAAGGCCATTAAAGAGGTTATCTTTTCTCAAGGAAGGATTTCCTGTTGGAACAATGAAACTCTTGCACTCAATGCGACGAATAGGGTAGATCGCTGGTCCTTTTTTCAATGCAATTTCATGAGCCATGGAAATGCTCCGACTCACTTTCACTTTGCGTATCTAGATAAGCATCGACCAGTTTCACTTTGTAATCGGGATTGGCCTCTGTGGACATCAGACAAAACGCATCGCTACTTCGATTTAGAATAATTTTCAGGTCGACAAAGCTCAATAGGAGACGATCGGTCATAAATACATCGCTGAATATAGGGCCAGCCATTTCGACAATTCCACCTAGTTTGTTAAACGCATATCTCGAATTAAGACCTGCGTTGCCACCTGCTAGGGTAGGATCAGAAACGTCCATTTTTCCTGCGGTATCTTTGTAATACATGGCTGCGGTGAGTTGAGATTTCTTTGTCGCCGGACCATAGTTTAGGAGGGTTTCCAGATATGCTCGGTATGCGTAGGTTCCAGTAGCCTGCGTAACTTGCTTTTCTTTCAGAAAGACGTTGACTTGTTTGAACAGACTGTGTAGGAAATTGTTCACTATTTCAACCTTTTCGTCTCCGCCAAGATTTGTACCATCGGCTTTTGTCACTTTTGCTCTCACCACAAGAATCGTTTTAGATAAATCAACATAATCTTCTATGCCCGGAGACAGAAACGTGATTGGACCACCATCTGAAAACAGGAAACAGGTTGATGATCGATCCAAAGTCCTTTTTCTAAACTGATCTGTGTTGGAGGCACAGAAAAGAGATCAAGTTCACTTTTTGTGCATTCTTGCGATTTGGAATGTACGAAATTCATGTTTATCCGAATATGTCAAGAGCTGTTCTCCGCTTCTTGGTTTGATTGCGTCTGGTAGTAGACGTCAATGCTTTTCTCTTTTTAACTGTTTTACGCTTTTTGGTCTGTCTGCCTCTGACAGTGGACGCCTTTTCCCTTTTACGTTTTCCGCTTCCTGTTTGAGCATAAGTTTGAAGTCGATTTTAACGGCTTTATTCTTTGCAACGTTAGCAGCTTCTTTTCCTCGGCTTTTCACTGATTCTTTCAGATTTCGTCCAGAAGCAATATCTCCTAACACATTAGCTCCAGCATTCAAAGCAAGTTTTCCAAGAGTTTTTGCTCCACTTTTTACCATCGGCATCATTGCTCTCGCAACATTACAAAACAGCCCACCAAGTCCATATCCCATCTGACCATAACCCATTTGCCATGGACTGCCTCTGAAAACAGGCATTCCACGACCTTGTTGTTGTTCAAGGTAATAGGATACGTATGGATTATTCATTTTCACGTAAAATAACTCTGCTGTTTGAAGTACACTGTCGCTGTCACCTTTCCACGTTCAAATGGCACTGCAGCGCCTGTATCGCTTCTTAAAAGGATTTCCACATCTTCGAATGATTTTGTTTGGACAGGCACATACTGTATGTTTGTGAACATTTTAGTAATGATGTCACCCGACTTTCCCTCAACGGGAACGATTCGGAGTAAAGGGGCGTTCGTATCTCCGACTTGTGGCTGTACTATATTACAATAAACGTAAATTGCCGTGACACTAGGCAATTCTGCCACGTAAGGCCTTTCGGTCGTTGTTTTAAGATTTGTGTTGTTTTCTCCAAACCCCAGCATAATTGCTACTCCTTTCCTAAAGGCGAACGTATGTTTCTTTTTTAAAGTCACTAAGATTTTTCCAGTTATAACATTAAACGATAAGTTAATGTTATCGTTAACCTTTTTTGTCAGCTCTTTATTGATGGCCTTGATAAAATCTTGCACTGTCGGGTAGTAACCGTAATCTATATCTATGGATGTCTACATAGAACTTGCATCATTATAGTAAAGGCGAGTGTCGGTAATACCCTTTGCTAAAGTATACCACGTGATAGGGTATGAAATGGAATACAAACCCACTTCCCAATCGCCATGCAGATTAATGGCTTGTGGTAATTTTACACGATAATTTCCTGTTTTGTTATTGGGAAAAGTAGAAAGCGATGCATTGCTAGGAAGCGTGAGATAAAAATGTGTTCCACTCATGGTCAGTACTAGAGTACGAATAAAAGACATGCGACACAGATGCTGATTTAAATCTTATTTATTTCAGAAGCAGGTACCCATGAATTAAACTTGTTTGGGTACCCTAACCATTTTACAAGATATTGTACATTGTTACCTCTTCCACGTTCCTTCAGAATTTTTTCAACTTCGTAGACATCGTCCTGTTTAATGACTTTTTGCAATTCTTTATCGTAAAATGTTCCTTTCAGTTCCTCATCATCATAATCTTTGAGTTTATACACAGGAGGATCGCGTGGCACTTGTTTGCTTACAGTGAATATTTCTTTTGAGAAATTTGGTAAATAACCCTTTTCAAATTTCCGTTTGATTTTACTAATTCTTACTTGATCACCGATCTTAAACTTATACGTTACATTTTTCACATCATTATGTTCATCGTACAAAGTGTGCCATACTTTCTTTTCGTTTTCGGTAGTAACATCTGTTGGCCTTGTTTTAATACTACTATGAACACTATGATTGTAAGAGTAGATTAAATCAGGCAGCATGTCAATGTATCATCGCATGGTTTTCTTGGCTGTGAAGTATCGCCACATCTTTGTTTTTAGCGTACGAATCAACCGTTCTACGATAGAGGCTTTTGTTTCATTATACGTGTTGTACAATTCTATATCCTGCTCCTTCATCAATGCTTGAAAATGTCTGTTGAAAAACTCAGTTCCTTGATCAGTCATGATCTTTTCAGGCTTGCGTCCAGAAGACAAAATGACTTTGAAAGCTTCCACCAGCGAAGGACCTGTTTTATTTTTCAAAGGAATTACCCAGGCATACTTTGAAAACACATCAACGCATACGAGCAGATAGCGATACCCGTCATTCAATTTCTGCATGGATTGCATGTCCGCTAAATCCATTTGCCATTGCTGATCGATACCACCGACCATCACACGGTTTCTTTTGAAATTGCGATGCACCGGTTTATGTAAAGTGTACGTGTCTTGTGACATCAACCATTCTTTAATTTTCGCGCGACTCACTTTAAATTTCCCCTCCTTTTTGACGTCATCATACAAACGATTCACTCCACCAAATCCTCCTGGGCGTTTTGGATCGTAATACATGCTAGACAGGTAATCATCCATGTTCACATATGGAATGAAAGAAATCTTAAATCATGCCCTCTTTTATTCTTCTTCGACATTCTGATTAGGTTCATCTGGTGCATCGTTCTCGATAGGTTTATTGTTTTCAACAGGTTTGTAGTTTTTGATGGTTTTGCTATTGTATCCCATTTGTAAATGTCCCTCGAGATTGAGATCATTGCGACCAACACTAATGCCTACTCTAAACATTTTCTGTTTGTTATGATTTTTGTTGATCTTTGGATTTTTGATGGCCATGAACAATGTTCACACTATGCCATGTATTTCATTATGACAGTACTAGCCGCTGTTGATAAATTTTATAAACATCAAACGAATATTATAAAATTTCGAACATGGATAATACGAGAATATATTATTATGGGTCATCGGACCATGGGGCCCAATCGGGCCAAAAAGTGCCATTTCGGGCCTTTCCGGGCCTAATCGAGTCGTATAAAACACCTCGAACTTAATAAGAGAACTGTTAAACATTCTTTGATACTCGTCAAGTAAGGAGCTAGTCATGTCTAAACCTTTGGATATTGATAATAAAGAATTAATTCTTCATCATCGACAGAAACGTATCGAAAGGAAACTTTTAAAAAGTTACGCTGCAGAAATCGCGTCCATCATATCTCGTCTTGTGACTGAAAACTGCAATGGTTGCATTAACGAGCATTTGTCTCAAACACACCATCAATGCCTCATGATGGAAAGGGATGAACAGTTATGTATGTACTTTGTCCATGCTTTGGAAAAGGTTTCAGAAACAAATGTCATGGAGGCTTTTACCAAAAGTTTGAACGATATTACCCTAAAGTGAACACCCTTGAATTGCTCAAGTATACATGTGATGATTGGAGATCTGTCTTTTGTGCAGATCAGAGACGGTTGCTTAAACAAGAGACCTTTAAGCTGCTGTAAAATGGGAATGTTATAAAAACACTGCACCACCGGTGATTTTGATCACAATCGTTCGACAGCGTCAGTAGTGGGAGTTTAATGTGGACATAACATGACTATCGACATACTCTTTATGGCTAAGAATCGACTTGTGCTACGTGTCGATATGTGTGCTTCTAATTTTGGGAATAAAATCCTTGATGAGTTGACAGAGGAAGAAATAGAGAAATGGGTTCCCGTCTTTGACGATGATATGTTTTAATGTTTTCCATATTAATTTTGTATTTTGGGGATCCCGTAATGGAGCCACAAGCTCTGTGGGACTTCCCTGTCATTTTGGCAAAGCTTGTAAATAAATAAATAAATAAAAAATAAATAAATAAAATAAAATAAATCTCCCAAAACCCTATAAAAATCCTGTACCTTTTCTGATTTTTCATCAGATCAGACAAACATTTGATAGAAGTAACATGTCTTGGAGAAACATCGTAACCCAATGGCTTTCGGACAAAACCATAACGCAAGAGGGAAACCTGGAAACCTTGGATTTGTTGGGACTTTTAATACAAAAGAATGTGATACCGGCAACGCTTCTTGATAATCCGACGCTACATTCAGTCATGTTAACACAAATCATCTTATAAACATTAAATGGTATAACGGTACCCGCAGCCCCCCAGGATGGGAAATACTTTGTTTATCATATGAACGCCAAAGAAATGATGAGGGACCTTAATATGCGGAATTCAAAGCAGATTAGATCGTTGGAACAACAGACAGGGGTAAATCTGGATCATTACCACAAACTAAAGCTCACAAATTAACTTTGAGATCAAACGATTTATTTTAAACATATAAAACTGTTCTTTGTATTTCAACAAGTATAACTGTATTTCAACAATTTGTTCTTTAAAACTTTTTTAACTGTATTTTAAAATCCATAAGGTAATGTTTTGTAATCGTCAATAATAACACGTTTGTTATACACAATACGATAGTCCTTTTTCATACGTTTGGTCACGATGTTTTTTTTTTCTTTGTGTCTCGGGTTATCTTGAACGGGATGTCAACGGATACTTGCCCTTTGACATTACATTTTGCATGTAGACACACCAATGCACGTATAACGTCAAAGTTCACGTTTTGCCTTGCGGTGCAATTCAACGTGATCCCCCGTATCTTCGTTTCGATCTTGTTTGTATTGGTGCGATAACAATAATTCTTCGGATTGCCCGAGATGAACGTGGTGATGTGCTCCCCTTTTAGCTCGTCAGTTAACTCACCGAGATAAGGACCTGTCGGAGGTTCTGGATCGCCGGGTTTGCTGACGAAGATCACCGAATCTGTATCGTAGTAGAGGACTCTTTCCTGCAACTGATCCAGCACCCCGTAGAGCTTGAGGTGCGCATAGGCGGTGGTGAAAGCGGCGATGACCACGTTGGTTTTGGCGTTGGGCTCGATGAAATTCTCGGTGTACTCATATCGAATCTCGATAATATCGTCACTCACCAGGTTGGTGTCGAGCACGTTGATTTCGTCCGAGGACAGGTAATCAAAATACACCTGCGGGTCTCGAATCTGTTCCGTTTTGACCATGTTGGTACGCTGAGTAAATTTACCTAGAAAAGATATGAAAAAAATATTGTCTGAAATTTGCCATGTTCGGTCGTTGCGCAAACCCACCTAGATAAATTGTTGTAGCAGGGTGTTTAAAGCGTACGTACCCCAAAATAAATTCAGCATCAACTTTGCCAAGGCACGCAATCCAGGATTGTGTTCGATTTTCTCTCGATCCAGTTGTACCCCCACAACCTCTAGGTACTCGTCCACGTAAGGCTGTTTCTGTTCCTCCGTTGTTACATCTTTAGGATAACCACTTGCCTCTTGTTTGATCTTGAGGAAGGCATCGATATAATCTTTGAACAGCTCGTCGGAGGTTTCGGGAAAATGCCATACTTCGTGCAGTTGCAGAATTCGGTAACCTTTCTCCAACACTTTCTCTAACTCCACACTGCACCACGTTCCTTGGATAGCTCTTTCAGGATCGGAATGGGTACTGTTGTCTTGATTGCAAGTATTGGCACAGGTTTTGCAGAAGGGGAACATCGATTTGCCTTGAGTACTATACGGTAGGACAGGATGAAAGAGACCACGAGGAGGAAGCACCGTGCATTTGATCAGGCCGAAAATAGGTGGAGATATCGTCAAAGTTCTCGGTGATGATACGTGGATGGCCGACGACTGCCGAGTCATTTTATTACACCAAGAATAGAGGTTCGTAAAATCCACATATCTGTAAGAAGAAATGACGTCATCATTAGATTTGACGTTCCTAAACCTATTCCGCTATCATTTTGTTACGAAATCGTCTTACCTTATCTTCTCACCCTCTTTACACTCGTGGAAGAGTTTCGTACAGTTGGTTCGTCCACCATAGAAAGAATCACGAGGCTCCAAAGGATCCGCCACATCGTAGTTGTCAAAGTACTGTTTCATGACGTCATCACGTGCCAATTCTCGCTTCATCTCACATTCCCACATTTCGATCACGTTGAAATCACGTTGTTTAAGGTATAGGGTCTTTTCCACGGTGGCTAGGTGGAGTTCGTGCATGGTTTTATTGCTGACACCATTGACTGTATCTCTTGCATAACAATTCATACAACCTACAAAAAAAATATTTAATACCGTTCCGTTGATTTGAGAGGGAGGGATGTGTTATCAACTTACCGTGCCAGAAACAGCCCTGGAATTCATAAGCCGTATTGGTCTCTTCGTGATATCCATCCAGGAAATATTTATCAACACTCTTCTCTCCACCATTCCGTTTATGTTGGATGTAGATATCATTCTTTTCAGCAGTGTAGGATAACCATTTCAGAGCGATGTTGGATTGTTTGATTTTCGGCTGGTAACCGTGAGGAGGAATGATGGCGATGGTATCTTCTTGGAGGAAATTCTTTCGATAGACCAGATTACAGGCTGACGCGATGGTAAGGCATTTCTCGAACGGGTCAATATCAGTGACATCACGGAACAGTTCGCGAAACTCGAGGCAACAGCGACGGAGAATATCCACATCGGAACGGCAATAACTTAAGATTTCTTGTTGGAAGTCGAACACGTAATTGTTCTCTTTCAAACCGTTATGCCATTCTGGAAACTTTTCTTTCTCTTCGGGACTCATTCCATCAGGAAGGTAAAATGGACTCGGAGGTGTAGGTCCAACGTAATTCTCGTTCTCTTTTTTGTTGAAAAGGTGAGGGAAATAGCCTTTCGCGAGTTCGTCCAAGCCAAAGGTTTTGGGGAAGTTTGCCAATCTCATCGGTATGAAACTCAGAGTCGATGAATTTGACGTTGAACATAGGCACCGCCAGCGTGAGGCCCTTTGCACCGCGCATGATAACGTCGTAATGAACACCGTTCTCGCGTAGGTACTGGAGAATGAAATAACTGTCGTAACCTTGGAAGTATGCGCCACCACTACACATCCCTTGTGTTCCTCTGTGAATAACCATTGGCAAAACTCGTTTCGCGTGTTGTCTCCTTGAAACGACCATTCATCACCGGCTTCGTTCTGGACCACACATAAGTTGGGTTCATGGTTACCGTTTTCTTGGCGACATTCGAAATCGAAGAACAGGAGTTGGTTGTACCTGCCTTCCGCTACTTCTTCATCGGCTTCGATGATCGCTTCGGCTGTCTCGTTTCTTCACAGGTTGCATGTAACAGCGGTGGTACTTGGTGTCGACGTATTCTTTACATATCGTGCATTTCGTCATGCCACATTGGTGCTTGTCAGGTTTCTTTTTACTTCGCTTCACAATGGTATGACATTCACAACATTTGACGAGATCGGAACAGATGGATTTCGATTTTCCCACTGCTTGTTTATGTCGATCAAAACACTCTTGACTTTTAAAATACCGATTGCAGCGGTCACAACGAATCCAGGATACAATGGGGCAGTTCGGAAAACGACAACATTTATACGCTTTGGGACACAGATGTTCTCTCTGATGGTCGTAGGCTTTCTTGCAGGTATGACAATATATACCCCGAGCGAAAAAGCCGGGCATGCTGGTGATGACGTCGTAATGGTTATCGTGGAGATAGAGGTAAATTCTTTTCTCTTGATCTGGGCCGGTGTAAATGATAGCGTTCTGATGTTCTTTGGACACGATGTTGATTTGGTACTCAGAAAGATAGGTTTGAAACTGTTTCACTTCCTCTAAGCCACAAGAACCAATGGGGACGCTAGCATTCCTGTGTAATTCTTGAGCTAAACGTGTTTGCAATGAACAACGATGGTCTCGCATTTGATGATCCCAACTATCATTTTCAATTTTAGCTTTTGCGACAACGAGGGCTCTGGCTAGACACAGTTCATCTTTGTTTTGAATGCAAATAATAGAACTTTTTTTAGCCAAATGCTTCTCCAAATTGATATCACTTCGCTTCGTGCCCTTACCGCCATGAGGCATTTCCACATGAATCAAATTCACATTGACAGAATCATTCAACCGAAATTCAAAATTGGATTGAATCACACGCTCAACTTCAGCTAGCACACGTTCAGTGGTGAGGCGTTGACGAGGTAGGAACGGTAGCGATATAGGGTATTCAAGCTGGGGTGAACGTAACACAAAACGAACTTGATCGTGCTCAGGGATATCTCGGGTGACAGTATCTAACATGCTTTGAAATATCTCGTGGAGGCGATCATGGAACTGGGAAAGCTCCAAATGAGCAAATGTGTCCGTGAATTGTATAGTATAATCTACACCTGTCGTGCTGAACTTTTTCACTCTCACTTGTTTAACATCGGTCACGGTAAAATAATTACTATCGCTAACCTCATCCGATGTGCTTGCACCATCGTTCACTTCGTCGATGGTTCTTTTCTCTCCACGGCCAGTCTGCCCGTTCGGCCAAGCATCTTCAAGCATCTCCAGAAGAGGTTCGTCGTCTTGCCAATCCATCATGAAATTTTCTCGTTGTTCAGGGGTCCAAGTATCTGTGAAGCTCGCTTCAAGTCCTACTTGCTCGTTCTCCATTCCCCATTCAAGCAAACGGCCGATGATCGCAACTTTCCTCTCAAACACCAAACTCTGTTCATACTCGCTCAGAATATATAAATTCTGCAGATTCTCTAGCTCCGCAACTGATTGACATTGGTTAATTCTCGTCTCCATGATGTTTTCTCAGTGAAAGCTGAGTGAACACTATCCTAAGCAATAGGCGTCACTCTTGTTATACTCGGTGCGCACAAGTGCGCACACGCACGCACATGTACACACACGTACGCATAGCACGTTCAGTGCGTACTGAGAAGAAAAAAAGCCAATTTCTTACCGAAACAACCCGAAAATATAAACTAGTAATACATTATATACAGTGACCCCTCGCTCACTTTCTCCCATGCTTATTACTATAAGAAAAAAACTAATTACTAGGAATATCTGTGGCACACCAAGTCTACGTTTCGTCAGACCTAGTTAATGTTTCGCCTTCACACGACCTACAATGCGTGGGTATATAACGCCGGGTACGTAATGCCGTCACGATGATTACCCTCGCAACGTTCGCTCGAACGTGATGTGAAGACTGTTCATGTGAATCTGAACACAAAAGAACGCCTCAGGATGGCTACGGTTAATAGCCGTTATACGGAAATGAGAAGGGAAAAAAAGGCACAGAACAAAAGAAACAAAGATTTTTATGCCTTCGCATTTTTCAAATATTCTAACATCGTGAGAGAATTTGATAATTTGTACAGCGATAATACTATGCTGTCATGGCCAAACACTGATCTCTCACAAACCTCTGTGAAACACCTGCAGCAGAACGTAGTGGAAGACACGCAGCAGAACGTAGTGGAAGACATGCAGCAGAACGTAGTGGAAGACATGCAGCAGAACGTAGTGAAAGAAGTCCCTCAAACAGTTTCTACAATTACACTACCAGATGATTTACAATGGCTGAACCATGATGACACTCTGGAGGATCTTTACAATGAATTTTTGGTAGATGTTTAAACAGTCTTTACAATGAATTTTTGATAGATGTTTGAACAGTCTTTTTATGCCTATTTAAAAATGAATATCTTGTTTGATAGATGTTTGAAGTCTTTTTATGGCTATTTAAAAATGAATATCTTGAGAGTACAATTTTTAATAAATACATGTGCAATTTTTTCTTGTTTATGTGAATATTATTTATTCAGAAACTATGACAATGTGTTTATATCGATTAGTTGCATTCATCCTGAGGGCTAGAGAAACACAGTACAGATCCTTGTTTTCATAGAGTTTCCCGCCAAAATGAACGCACTTGATCATGCTGACGTCACGGGGCATGATGACGACACTTCCGGCGCCAGGGTTAGGCCGTGTTCACATGTGCGCACATGAGCGCACACTTTATCATATTAAAACAATATATAAAAAATTTTGTTAGACAGACAGTATTGCATTCTCAAAATGGATCTAAACGAAATCGTTGCTGTAATGGACATGGATGGCTATCAAATTAATAAAACATTCTATTGTAAGGAACTAGGGTTCTTAAAAATGGGAGAAGAGACGGCGAGTTCCTTCTTTTTCGATATCGGTGTACGCTGGAAATCGCTGAGTGAAAAAGAAAAGAGCAGTTGCCGATGGGTTTGTCGAAACATCCACAAGTTACCGTTCGGTATCCCGCAACACTGTAGAAAATTTTTTCCCATCAATCGGCTGGAAAGCATTGTACAGCATTTGTACAATCAATCCGCAAGAAACCAACATTCAATTGTGGCTTACAAAGGCGGTCACCTGGAGAAAAATGTATTGCGGAATCTGGGGATTCCGGCTATTAACCTAGAGAGTCTTGGATGTCCGAAAGCAACCATACTTTTCCACGATTTGGTATGGTTGGAAACATGCAGTAACCATGTGGAAGCTTGTGCATTTGACCATTGTCCAAAAGTCGAGGTGGAGGCGTACGGGGTGTGGCTGGAAAAACATGTTTGAAAAACATTAAAGAAAACAATGATAAACATTTAATAAACATACATTATAGAAGTTTTACCTTCTCTCAATAAATTTATTCTTTCTTAAAAAACTTTTTTTTCTTTTTTTTTTTAAAGGTAGGGTTAAGGGGTTAGGGTTATAGGGTTTCCCGCTAAAAAAACAAACAAAACAAAACAAAAAAACAAAAAAAACCCAAAAAAACACACTCTAGGGTTACACTGTGCGCATTTGAGTGCACTTGAGCGCACATGTACATCCCTGACGTCATACACTCCACTGTTGTCTAAAAAAACACTCTAGGGTTACACTGTGCGCACACCTCACTTCCGGTGCATGGGTGTGACGTCACTTCCCTCGCTGGATGGAAAATTACCCTAGATCTTATTATTACAAATACTCCCAGCTACTTTGTTGATTACGGAACATTTAGTCCACCTGCAAATTGTGATCATTCTTTTATCTATGGAAAAATTTACATTTCATATGAGAAAAGAAAAGCTTTCAAACGGCACATCTGGGACTTTTCTAATATTAATGTCCCCGAATTAAATGAAGAACTCACAAATCTAAATTGGGATGAGTGTGTTTTGAACACCACTTACGTGGACGAAGTGTATGAGAGTTGGTTTTATCGCTTTCAGCACATCATCAAGACACATATTCCCAATAAAATAGTTGTCATTCGGCCAAAAGATAAACCTTGGATGAATTCCACCATTCGGAAAGCAATCCGTAAAAGAAATAGGCTTTTGAAAATTCATTGTAAACGTAAAACGCCTGCATCATGGCTGCGTTATAAAAGTCAAAGAAACTATACTACATCCGTAATTCGCGATGCCAAAAGAGCGTACTACAATAAGTTAAATATTCAGTTAACAAATCCTCGGTTAAGTAAAAAGAAATGGTGGAGTTATACAAGGTCACTCTTTAATAAAAACCATGAATCATCCATTCCTGTCATTCTAGAGGGTACTGAACTTGTTTCCGATCCTAAGAAAAAAGCTGAAATATGTAACGAATATTTCGCTAGTCAAGCTATGGTTGATGATACAAACGTATCACTGCCAGAAGTGGTTGATTCCCGAGTGAGAGATCAATTTTCGATGGTTGAAACAACTAAACAAGAAGTTTTATATTTGATGAAAAATGTTGATATATCTAAAGCATGTGGCCACGATGCCATTGGAAATAAAATAATTAAGGATTGTTCCTTTGGTCTTGCCGAGTCATTTACACGGCTGATCAATTTAAGTTTTGCTCGAGGAGAATTTCCTTTAGAGTGGAAAAAAGCGAATGTTATTCCTCTATATAAAAAAGATAATTGCCAAATTAAGATTAACTATCGACCTATTTCGCTTCTTTCCTCTCTCTCAAAGATACCTGAGAAAGTTGTTTTCTCAAGACTTTGAGTTTCTTCAAGAAATAGGTTTTCTTTACCGTTATCAGTCTGGTTTTAGACCAGGTGATAGTACGGTATACCAACTTACTCTTGTTGTTCATAAGATTTATGAAGCTCTAGAAACAGGGAAAGATGTACGCATGGTTTTTCTTGATTTAAGTAAAGCGTTTGATAGAGTGTGGCATAAGGGACTGCTTTTTAAGTTAGTAAAGCTTGGAGTTAGGGACCCTATGTTAAGCTGGTTTAGGAGTTATTTATCAAATAGAAAACAAAGAGTAGTCATTGATGGACAGTGCTCGAGTTGGGTGAACATTGAAGCTGGGGTACCTCAGGGTTCTGTGCTCGGGCCATTACTTTTCTTAATATATATAAACGATATAAACACAAATATTTTATCTGAGAGCTTTTTATATGCGGATGATACATCATTACTTGATATAATAGATGATCCACTCTATTCTTCTACGAAATTAAATAATGATCTGCATAATATCAACCAATGGTGTAGTCAATGGCTAATGACCATGAATCCTACTAAATGTAGAAGCATTACTTTTTCTTCTAAAATAGATCGATTGGTTCATCCGGTATTATATTTAAATGGTGAAGGGATAAGAGAAGTTGAATCACATACACATTTGGGGTTAACACTTTCTTCTAAATTTTCTTGGAAAAATCATATATTTAATATGTACGCAAATGTCAGTAAAGCGTTAAATGTATTAAAGACTTTAAAGTATAAACTTAATAGAGCTTCGCTTAATAGTCTTTATAAAAGTCATGTTAGACCATTGATGGAATATGCTGATGTCATATGGGATGGATGTAGTGAAGGTGAAGCCAATATCTTGGAAACTGTTCAATATGAAGCAGCTCGTGTAGTTACTGGTGCCATGAAAGGTACCAATAAGAGGAGACTATTGAATGAGTTATGCTGGGAAGACATGAAAACTCGACGTCTTGCCCATAAATTAATTTTATTTTATAAAATAACCAACTCCTTGACGCCATCTTACCTGTATGACATAATGCCTCTACAAGTAAATCAAAGAATTCGAAGTGCTTATACACTTCGATCTAGTGATAACTATTCTCTTATCCCTGCACGAACAGAGCGTTTTAAAAATCCTTTTTTCCATCTACGGTAGCAGAATGGAATGTTTTAGACACTGATCTGCGTAATACTCAATCTTTTTTTGCATTTAAAGCTGGAATACGCACATTATGTTGTGGTGATAAGTATAATAAAATTTATGATATTTCATTGAGCCGTTTTGGCTCTATATTACATACACGATTGCGCTTGGGTCAGTGTCAATTAAACTCCTATTTGTACAGAATTAATTGTAAACCATCTCCTTTCTGCGACTGTACACAGAATATTATAGAGTCTATTACACACTACTTTCTATACTGTAGCCAATTTGCCGCTCAACGTGGTTTGTTAATTGCCTCTGCTTCTCGGTTATTTGGTGCTAACTGGTATAATTTTTCTGATTCACAAAAGATTCAAATATTCTTGCACGGTTCAGAATTACTCGATCAAGATGATAGTCAAACATTGATGTTTGATGTTCAGTCATATATAATTAATACCAAGCGATTTTGTTAAACTAAAAAATTAATTATATAAGTGTGATTACTGATTTGCAAGAATATTTGATTCATATTTGATTCTATTATTCTAATTTAATTGTTGTGTGTAAATATGCACTTTCTCATACTTTATTTATGATAATATTGGAACACGATCTCCCTCGATGAGCTTTTAGCTCTTGGAGAAAATGTTTTTACTTTGAAATATGTTTAAATAAAAAAAATAAATCAATTAAAACAGACACATACTGTGAAAAATGTAAAGTTCCTTTGTGCTTCAATGGGCACAGAAACTGTTACAAAGAGTATCATCTAAAATAAATAGATTTTAGGAGAAGCCTTGTACACTAACTTGTTTTTACACTTTTTAACGTTTTAAACTTTTTAGCATTAAAAAACAATTGTTTGATAGTATTATTGAAGCTAATATACTTTATTCAACAAGTAAAACAAGCCTTGGAAGTGCGTTTATTATGATGTCATTAAAGTGCCCCTAACCCCAAAAACCTTTTTAGCTATATCAAATTGTGGCATAATTTCTAGTGTTTCTGCGAAAACAAAATTTAATTTCTTAAAAAACTCCGATTTTTATGGCAGTTTGAAATTGGCAAAACAGCGATCTTAGCTGGCACACTTCCGTGAAAATAATTCGTTTCAAGGAGGCTGGAACGAGTGTATTTTGTGACGTCATGCAAGGTACTCGTAGACTATAGCGCCTTCAAGGCTTTATGCTATAAATTTCGATATCTACAAATACTTGCGCTTGCTGTATCGTTAGTGTGAGAAGATGGTGTTTAGTTGTGTTGCTGCCAATTGTACGAATAAAGCTAGTCTCAAGAATGGTGCAAGTGTTTCATATTTCAACCATTCCATATTTCAACGATGACCAATCTGACGCAAAGAAGCGAAGAAGCGAAGAAAAAATTGGGTTGATTCAGATTTCGTGACTGAGACAAAACGTGTCTTCGAACCTTCGAAAATTTCAACACTTTGCTCAGATAATTTCAAACCTAAGGAATTCGAGAGAAGATATTGCGTGTTACATGGTCAAACAAAACCGATCTATCAAAAATTAAGGACTGGTCATCTCAGGATTTGTGTATTTCCAAGTATTCATGACCAAAGACCAGAGTGTAAACACATTGCTAAGCACCATTGGCTTATTTCCACTGTTCTTCTGTTGTAATTTTCCAACCAGTTCTTCATCGGCCAAAGTGTTCGGCTTATTCTAAGCTGGAGTTTAATACCTTCCTCTCGACTTGAATATTCATGTTGACTTTCACCGACATTGATTTCTGCATCTTCTATCACACCATATCCACGATTAAAGTTTACGCCGTGTAGTTCCGACACCGGATCTTTAGGTTTGATGGCTATATAGATCCAACATTGACATAACGCATGCGAAAAGTTTACTTTGAACTTAGTGCTTGTCGAATCTTTTCAACAACCAGCGCAAGGCCCGACATTATTTAGTCTTTTGAGTTTGGGGCAAAAGGTTAACCACGGCCGTAAGTTCGTCAGTTCGATAACCGCATTAATATTTCTATCGAAATATAGTAAGGTTAGATATACTGCCGAAACAGAGAACGTAGGAGTCCAACGTTTCGAGCGAAGGCCCTTCATCAGAGAGGGGCCTTCGCTCGAAACGTTAGACTCCTACGTTCTCTGTTTTGGCAGTATATCTAACCTTACTATATTTCGATTGTTGTTTCTACACTGCCTACGCAGCACGCTACTTTTATTACACCATTTGGATTAATATTTCTATATCGTTGCACTGTGTCAGTCTTCCCTGTGGTCTTCCCAAGTGTTTATGCTATGATGTATCGATCGATGCGGATCTAAGACTGAGTGATAATGTCGGGCCCTGTGCTATTGTTGAAAAGATCCGACGAGGACTAAGCGTGAAATAAACTGTATTGCGATCTATAATAAACTGTATGTAGCAATCGAACCTAAAGTTCTGGTGTCGGAATTATAACCACGATGTAAAGTTTATGTTCGAGTCATCAGACTGCAAACTGATCTCAGAATCTGATTCAATGCTAAACATGATTGCTAGACAATACTTCGAACTTTAAGAATGTGAAGTTTGTCGAGCGCTGGCCGAATCGATGAAATGATATGTAATCAAAGCAGCTCAGATCATCGAAGCAACAGCATCAAAGCTATAAACCTTGTCAGGAATATTAAAGCCCAGCATATAATTTTAAAAAGCCCCATATTGAAAGAGACATGAGTTATTTCAAATTTTTTATTAAAACTAAGGTTTCGTTGCTAAACCTGCAACAGTTTCAGAGTGAATAATTATTTACAAGGTTATCTCGACTTATATGCTAATATATTTACCAATAACAGGAAATGAGTAACAGAGAGAGGGGTAGAAGTGGCAGTTAATAAATTACAGTGTGAAGTAACAGGTATGATAGATTGTTTACAGTTATGTGTCAAGACAAGTATAGATATATATAGAATATAAAGAAAAACGTGTGTATAAATCAAAATAAGTTTAAAGGAAGAGAACTGATTTTAGCGTTGAGTGAAGGATTTAACTTATTAATAAGCAAACTTTCTCTAAGAAGAAGTTCAAAATTGGAAGAAGAAGAGCTTAGAATAGAAAAATCTGTTAAAGAAACAGGGTGGCCAGTTTTTTTGTGGTGTGCTAAAACTCCAGACCAGGAACTCAAAGAAAGAGGCTTTCCCGTGTAAGCCGAAACTCCCATGTGTTCGGAAGCACGCGTGTGTAAATGGCGCCATATATATCGTCTATTGCTACGATTTTAAAGCTATAAACCGACTACCTTGCGTGACGTCAAAAAGACGACTAGATCCAGGCTCCTGGTTATAAAAAATTACGACGGCACTGGGCCACCAAAAGCCAAATTCAACACACCATGAAAACCGGACAATTTATCCAAATTGGAAATTTTTTTCACTAAAACACTACAAATGAAGAGCAGATTCGATGAGCTGAAAATTGATTTTGGGGTTAGGGGCACTTTAACAAACACTAATACCCAATGGGTCATATATGACCCGATGGCTAATTTTGTGGCGGATACATCAAATTCTCCAAAAATAGCATTTTTGTATTTACCAGGTCCAATATGCTTGTCTTTAATTAAAAAATAATTTTTCCAACTGGGAAAGGATGTGTTGGGTTCTCCAGGGATAAACCAAGATAACACCGCCCTTGCAATAAATCCTATCTTTCCTAATACACGAATAGCCTTCAATTAGAAGTTCGGAATCAGGCCAAAACGAATTTAAATGAGTTTCAAAAAAGCAGAAAATAATATTAGATTTTTGTCTAAATTCCATAGATTCAGAAATCATAAGTTTGATTTCGTCAAATTTGTTGGTAATGGCCTGAATATTCAGATATATAAAAAAAGATAAGCCCGTTTTTGGTACTATCGATAACGTGTTGGGCATAACATCAAACGTATTGCGGTTACTATTGCAATCAGAGTGAGCCAGAGAAGTCTGGGAAAGTAAATGATGGTTAAAATTGATTAATGCAGTTAATAACGTTTCTAGCAAAAAGACTGTTTCCTGATCTATTTAAATGTAACCCAAACCTGCTTAGTCCTCAATCATCGATGTTAGAGTGGCTGAGTAGCATAAGGTCGTTGGATCTGCAGAAATTGGCTAACTGATCATTCACGTATTTTGCTTTACCATCAAGGTTACCATAATCTTTTCTTGTTATCAATTCTGACAGGATGATCTTTGTGCTTGAACTGGTTTTGTTTATCTTGTCACAGATCTTTGATATATTCTGTACAGTTGAATGTGCTTCGTCTGTTCTTAGATCATTGGTCCCGATATGAATAATGACATGCGATGGTGATCTCCGAATTGATGGGTTTATATAGTCTAACATGTCACTTGATGTTGCTCCAGGACAAGTTCGAACCAAGATGTTTTGTTGTGTGGACTTGCGTAGCTTACTTGGTCGTAGGCCGTTTATCATCGAATTGCCAATAACGATAATGGGTTTATCACGACTTTGGCCAGCAAACTGTTGCCGCTGCCAGGCGATTTCACTTTGGATGTAATTTTCCTTCAAATTCTTATATCACGCGACGCTTGGTTATTATTACCATAATAATTTTCATAATAATTTTGACTCCTGGTTGGTTGCATGGTATTGTTGTAACTCTGTACACCATCTACTTTAAATTGGGATGATTAATTTGGGATATCGTTTCCCCTAGAGTTAACAATACCTGGTTGATGATAATCATTGAAAGTTCCTTGACTTTGTACACGATTACGACTTGGGTCATTAGATCGAATGAATTCTCTAGAGATAAGGTTTTCGTTTGAGTTAGACATAACCTGTGCGTAGAACGAATACTTTGCGTGTAAACGTCATCAATACACAGCCAACAGGCTGCACACTTCAGCGAGGACACCTCGAGTTCAAAGTCAAACATCTCCTCTCCAAATCGTCGCTCGACCATAATTCTTCCACGAGCGCATGGGACGAAGGTTGGGCTTGCCATAGAATACGGTTTGTTGACAACTCGTGGAATTTTCGCGATGTACGAACTCATTACCCTTCTCAAATTCATCAGTTTCAAATGCCCTCAGAACTCACTTGAGCAAAGGAAACCCGAGCGCATTCCGAAAATGAAATCACGATCAGAAATGGTGGCTGTCAAGGCTCGTGAAATACGGGCTGACCCGTAAGTAGGTTAACCCGTACATCCAGGGTAATTTTCCATCCAGCGAGGGAAGTGACGTCACACCCATGCACCGGAGCTGAGTGTTGAGTGACACGAGTGGGTTCATTGATCAGCTGAGTCAGGGCATTGCCCTCTAACCATCGATATAATCGAGTACCAATTATACTATTTTCTTCGGGATTTGTAGAGCTAAAATGAGCATTAAAATCTCCAATTATTACAACCAATGTTTGTGGATTTTGTCGAATTAAATCTAGCATAGTTTGTACATAATCTAAGAAGTCCTCAAATCCATCAATAGTATTGTTAGGGGGTCTATAGCAAACACCACATAGCAAGTTTAAGTTTTGCAATTTAATCTCAGCCCAAAGCATTTCCACGTTGTCACATTCGAGATCGTGGTGTCTTTTAACAGCGAGTTGTTGAGATGCATATAAGGCAACTCCACCACCTCGCATATTTAATCTATCTTTTCTCAAAATAGAACAATAGCCTGTTATGTCTAAAGAATTATCAAGGGTTTTACTGTCTAACCACGTTTCCGTAACTGCGAAAACATCAAATTTTGTATCTAGAATAAAAGAAGAAATTTCGTCAAACTTTTCTTCGACTGTTAGGCTTCTTGCGTTTATATGCCCGATCATAAGAGAGGATAGCTTTGGGCCAGGATTTAATTCAATATCGCCGGCTAATATTAAACTTATTACCGCGAAAACAAATAATATACATAATCCCAAGTTCAATACCAATGTCAATAATTTGTACAATTCATTATGTGACTGCAAACCAAATAGTTTAATTTTTAAGATATTAAACAAGCCAATAGCCGCTCTATAAGTTATAAGATTAACCCCCATTAGGGCAATAAACAAACATACCTCGCTTGACGGTTATCCTGGTGCAATTACGTAAAAGTTTAAGGTAAATAATATTAAAAATTAAATTAATCTTAACCACACCCATATATGTACACAATATGGAGAAGAATATAAACATATATATAATGTGTTACTTAGTTTGAGACAGTCGGCGGAACTTCAGACGGGATACCAATATCGTTTAAGCCACAAAGGAATCACTGTCTAAGTTAAGTTAAATTTAGCGAAGTCATCTCTATGCCGAACTCTGTGAATTTCATCGTTACCAGTACGAGCCAAAATTTTGCCATCTGAGAACCAAACGGACTTGATTTTACTGCATTCTGTTCGGGCACTTTTAAGTAACTCAACGTTATATCTAGTTAGATCTTCGTTGATGTAAAAATGAGAACCTCGTAACTTCATTCCTGATCTATAAATCCTTGCTTTCGTATCGTAGGATTTAAATTTTATAATGAGCGATCTCTTCTTGTCGAGATGTTTTGACCCAATACGATGTGCACGATCAACATCTGATTTATCAATACTTACATCGAGTTTCTCTTCACAGAAGTCACAGATCTTTTGAACACAGTCTTCGCCTTCAGTTTCATCAAGACCACTAATTCTGAGGTTATATTTACGCGAGTACTGCTCATTCTCGTTGGCTTTCACTGCATTGTCTTTGAGTTGAACTTCTAGATCTTCAATTCTCTTCAGAAGAGGACGTGTTGCTTCTTCAACTGATTGAGTGATTAATGTTTTAGCAACTTCGGCGAAGATTTCTCTAAAGCCAGAAGACTTGAAAAAATTCCATAGTTCTGACTGTATAGCTTCTTTCATATCGAGTCTAATGTCTTCCATTTGAGACGAGCTTTGTCTTGTTTGAGGCATACGGCTTCCAATAAATACTTTCAAACACGCCTATTTGTCTCAAAGTAGTTTCTCACAACATTGGGAGAATCATATTACATAAATATAAGAACTTATAATCGAAATATTAAGTTAAATTTTAGATATTAGCGGAGCACAAAAATGCACGTCTGCACTCTGTCAAGACGTTGCACACTGCACATCTGCGACACTTATCTCCTTTCTCTGGCCAGTGCCCAATTTGGTCAAAACGTACATCCTGGCAAGGCTCAACTCGTACCAGCCTTCTTGCCTCGGGGGCAGACTCCTCATCAAGGGATGGTCTACCACGTTTTCGGCACATGCCAACTTCGATTAGCCCCTGCGCTACTAATCCCTGAAATTGGTGCAGCTTCATGCCTTTCTTGGTAATCCCAGCAGACCAGAGTCGCGTCGGTAAAGAAGCCATGCATTTATAAGACCAACACTGATGAAGTGCCAAAACAAGACCATGTACCATCTCCGTGTTCTGGGAGAGAATTTGCACTTGGCTATGCGAATCCATCATATCCACACCACCCATATGAGTATTGTACTCCTTGACAATAAATGGGCGGTCAACATCGGTATACTCCTTCTTTGACTTATCCCAGCGATGAGCTTTGTCAAAAGGCTCAGGACCAGCATAATTGGACATCATAGTGACTGCCTTCGTATCTTGCCATCTGACACAGACAATATTTGTGCTTGACTCCACTCGAACATCATGAGCTCCTCTGCCCTTCTTGCTTAGCTCTTTATCTGTTGAGAGTTTGCTCTTTAACTGTTTACCCAGAAGGTTTTTTCTAACAGTGCCAGCATACAAAAATCCATCAGTTGACAGTTTCTCTATCAGTTAGACTGAAGTGAAAAAATTGTCTGAATAGATTTTGTAGCTGGCATGTTTTTGAAGAGTCTCACATACCTTTACAGCTGCATCGCCTCCAACGCCAAATTCATTCTTTCGTTGCTCGCCACCTTTCCCCTGGTAAACATCAAAGTCATGCAGAAGTCCACTTGGTGCACATCTGCACCATACTTTGAAACCCCATGGGTGAGGTTTGCCTTTGATGTACTGCCTGATCTTGCTAAATTTCCCTTTGTAAGGTACCATCATTTCATCTATAGACTGATGTTGGTCAGGAGTGAACTGAAGACACTGCTTACAAAACATTTCAAGAAATGGTCGTAATTTCCAGACTCTATCTTTCTTATCTTCATCCGAAACAGCTAGGTTGTCGACAAAATGTATCATTCTGAGAAGCAACTGGAACCTATTCCGACTCATAACATCAGTGACTGGAGGATATCTTGTTTGGCTTTCCCAGTACATCCTCACTGCTGGCATCTCAACAAGACCCATTTTGAAATACATGCCTAGTACCTGTTCCAATTCTTTGAAAGAGGTGTTCACACACGTGCCTTGTTTTTGGACACTATACCTGTTAGTATGTTCAACGATCAGTTCTAACATGTCTTCACTGATGAATTTCTTGAAATACTGTAATGGTGTTTCCGTTATGCCAGTAGGATCACTTGGTTGAATGGTTTCACCATGAAATTGGTCATCCGGTTGCTCAAAACTTTTCTTCAACCATCTGTAGGTGGTTTTGCCTTTTGCCTTGGTGACCATCCTGTTCGCAATCGACACATCATCATCACCACTAACATCATCAGAATCATCATCACAATCATCACCATCATTACCATTTGATGAAGTCCTTTCAGCATCCGTGTCATCATCACTGGGTACATCAGGATCTGCATCAGGTGCATACAATTCATCTTCATCATCTGAGTCGTCACTACAGCCACCCTGGCTAAAATCACTATCGTCATCATCAAGTGCATCTAGTACTTGTTTCAATGAAAAGGATGCCTGTCTTTTAGTAGACATCTAAAATAAAATTGACAAAATGTAAAAAAACAATTTATATAGCTGAAACTTGGTGATACATAGTATATCTTTATTTGAAATATAATGCCAAAGCTGAAAATTTCTGACTCTTGTACCCCACAAACTGTCGGCAACTGAACTACAGTCTGTTGCCGGTATACTAAACATCCTAGTGCTCAGTGTTATCTTGTGATTTCGGTCGTACTAATTACCAACAACAACCATCATCAACTACCGACAACAAGCAGACAATTACCGCCAACAAGATTTGTGAGCTTGTTGTCGGTATTTGTCAGCTTGTCGGTAATTGTATGCTTGTTGTCGGTATTCGTCGGTAGTTGACGGTTGTTGTCAGTAATTAGTATGACCCTGTGATTGGGTTTGACTGACAACTGTGATGTAAAATATACACTGCATTTTGATAAATTATAAAAAAAGGGTGAACCAGAAATACACAAACACAACATAAAATTGATCTATAAGCTTTAGCTAGGTTTATCATTCATAAAAAACAAATGGTTACATGTGTTACTTCATCTGTAGTAAAATCACTTACCTCACCATAATGACCCAGAGGGTCACATATGACCCATCGATTTTAAAAACTTTTTAATTCAGCTAAATTGCACAGTAACAACTTGAAAATATTCTCAAATGATTCCCTGAGATTTAAACCTTTGAATTTATCCCTTGATATCGGCAGAACATATTCACAAAAGACTCGATTACGAGTTAAAAACCTTCATTTTTCCTCATGTGTTAGCTGGCAAAATCCGCCATCTTTGTTATAAAATTTTGCTGACGTGTTTAATTGCCTCGGCCCCAGATCTCTACCATTTAAGGGGGTCATATATGGGACTCTGGGTTAAAAGAGTAACTATTTTGTATAAATAAATATATTAACTGTAGTAGGGAATTGATGTATTGGGTTTACTGAGGATAACCAAAGAATTGAATATATCTGGATCGAATTTCAATTCCCTAATTCCAAATCTTTTCTTATTGGCTTTATATATCAACCAGATACCACAACCCTATGGCGAGATAATTTAAATCTTATCCTCGCTATGTCAGACCATGAAAATATAGAGATAATATTACTTGGTGATTTTAATATTAACTTTTCCAATAAGAAAGAATATAAACCTCTTGCTAAAATAATGACTAAATTTCAATTGAGTCAACTGATTGATGTGGTTACCAGACCTATATCGGGAACGATCATTGATCACATTTACACCACACGAACTGAATATGTTCTAAAATCTGGTGTTATTCAAATTGGACTAAAGCCAATTTATATGTGCTAATATATAAATTAAAATTAATGAGACAACGTTCACTACAAGCTGTGCCAAAGCCTTGAACAGGAAGGTTGGCCAAGGTGTTACTCCCACCTATCAAAAACCGATATATATATATATATATATGCCAGATAGTTCTAAAGGTCGTTTTCTTCCAGCTTGCCAGTGCACATGAAAAACAAGTGATGCGGCACTTGCTATTACAATTCGCGCAAGAGTCAAATATAAGCTCAAAACGCGCCAAAATGAATCACTTTATCCAAGAGCTCTACATTGAAAGCTGCTTGTAAGCTCTACACAGGAATTTTTGTATTCTGGTTTTCGTAACTGCGCCTTCGAATGCCAAAGACATATGAGCACGCTCTGTCAGTTGTTGCTCTCGATCGTGTACACATACAAACACAAGAATCCATGACGGCTCTTCAAAGACCGCGCTAGACCAACGTGAACTAGGATACGAGTACGACCACAAGAATCCCCACGACGGCTCTTCGATGACTACGCCAAACGATCCAGAGAAACGGAATCTATGTGTCGAGAATTCAGGCTTTCGAGTACAGGAGTAGAACAGTGCGGAAGACGCGCGTTGCATGGTGAACCGTGAACGGGACACCAAAAGGGAGCCATTCGTCACACAGTGTAATCTCTGATACTCACGCTCGTCATGGATACACTGCAAAGATCGACAATTCTAGCACTGAACGTGTTTTTCAAAGCCAGACGCATCTTTCCGACTTGGCTGGCCCTTCCATGACAGAACAGACCATCCAGTCTTTGGAACAACTGCGTGCCGACAAGAACTGCGGGAGCATCACGTCAGCCTCCAGCCAACGTTCAGATTTCAAATCTTCGATAGCTGCGGTTGGTCATGTGTTCTTTCCGATAAATATGCAAAGCGATAACTTAACAGAGGTGGGCAATAGCGCAGTTCCTGCGATAAGAAAAATCATGCGTAAAGGGCACTTAACATGTTTCGCGGTCATGTGCTAAGTTAATTTCAATATTCGCAACTCGATAATGTATCCCGGATTGACGTGCATGAGTGTCGATTGTATGATTGATGAGGGAAAGGAACTTAGATTCATTATTGTACCTTGAATGGTTATAACAACCATACTTTGGGGAACAAATTCGGAAAGACAGGACCGAAGTTAGAATTAAGTGAAGGCTATTATAATAATCGAAACAAAATACCATTTAACACGTCTTCCGGTATATAATGCAGTAAATTTAATTTCGATTTTCCTAACTCGAACCCTAAGGAGAACGTAAAACGAAAACCTTACGAAATGAAACGTTTATATTCTTATGGTAATGTAGATATTTTGTTGAAGAAAATCGGAAAAATAGAACCGAAGTTATGATTATTTAAGTCATGGATAATATAAATCTGTGGAAAACGCCACAAAACACGTCTTGAATTAATTTTCAATATTCACAACTGGAAACCTACCTCCAACGCAAAAAGAAAACCCCAAGAAACGAAATTTATATATACTATCACGGTAATGTAGATATTTTCTCCAACAAAAACAGAAGTTACGATTACCAGGTAATCAGGTATTTAAACGAATGGTAACAAAAATGCAAGAAGAAAGGCATGCTCTCTTAACAGATCTGGCGGTGGTGCGCTAAGTTTAATTTTAGTATTTCTAACTGAAAAGCTATCCAGAACGCAAATCGAAAAACCTTAAGAAATGAAAGGTTTATAAATGTTAATAATGTTGATACAAAAACAGGCTTACAGCGCAGGTGAAAAACGCTTTCTCGCCTTCGTTAATTTGTACAAGCGTAATAAATAAACCAATCGAACTGTCTGCCTGCCACCGAAGCGCTCTTGACAGAATTCGTTGCGTATTTAGCCAAAACAATCGAATATTCATCCATTAAATCTATATAGCAGCCGTCCGTCACTATCACATTTGCCACGGATTTCAATTGAACTTTACGTTTGCGACTAGTCTTACGCGGTATAAAACGTTCTCATGGAGACCAAATGCGAGACTGTGCGCTTACCGATGATAACAAGTCCATCATTTACAACTTTTCCAAATGATGCTCGCTATTCTAACCACAACTAACTATGATTCTGTTATGATTTGGGCAGCTATGACTTTAGCATTTTTCGGTTTTCTTCGTCTCGGAGAGCTAACATGCAATTCCAAATTCAACCCAGATATACATCTTACAACAGATAGCATCACATTTTCACCAGGGATAGGAACAGGAAATCAAGCGTTCATTATTAAAGAGTCCAAGACGGACCCCTTTTCGCATGGGTCATACGGTAATGGTGGGAGCCAATGATTCCCCTCTTTGTCCAGTTTTGGCCATGAAACAATATTTTCCCCGGCGAATACCCACAAGAGGTCCTCTCATCAGTCCTGCTTCAGGAAAACATCTGACGAAACAGACTTTAACCTCGGAGACGCGGAAATTACTTACTCAGGCTGGTTTCAACGCTTCACAATATGCTGGTCATAGCTACTGCATTGGTGCTGCTACAACTGCAGCTTCAGAAAAATTGCCATTTTGGCTCGTTAAGACAGGACGTTGGCCATCGGATTGTTACGAACCCTATATAAAGACCCCTACATCCACTCTATCAAGTGTATCAGCCACGCTGGCCTACGTCGAGATACTAACCATGTATAGTTTTTCCTTCTACATGTCCAAAAATCGCTATATTGCCATTGTGCGTTTCGGGGGGAGGGATATACTTCGTCTATGGGGAATACACATTCAGTCTATTTTTGGGGATGAAGTGCTCCCAATGGTCACCTTCAAGCCCATAGCCTCAGGTTATTTTATGTAAATATAATGATTAGTCGAATCGTAAGAACTGTCCAAGGGGATTATGACCCCTTGGTTCAGGTCGATGTCTTAGGGGGTCGCTACCCCTTTGGCAGGATATGTCATACTCGGGGATTATTACCCCTAGGGCATTAGCAGAGTCATAATGGGGATTATATACCCCAGGACAACAATCTAAGGCCACGTAATAATGAGTCGTTTGGATGATGCTTGACCACAATTTTGGACAATCTGAGTACTTCACCCCCAAACCCCTTCTCCCACAAAACTTTGTGTGTGTACCATTAGTATTTCTTTGATTGTTCGGCCTTTCCTTTTAAAGAACCGCTTGAATCATTAAAGCCAATTTATATGTGCTAATATATAAATTAAAGTTAATGAGACAACGTTCACTACAAGCTGTGCCAAAACCTTGAACAGGAAGGTTGGCCAAGGTGTTACTCCCACCTATCAACAACCGATAGATATATATATGCCAGATAGTTCTAAAGGTCGTTTTCTTCCAGCTTGCCAGTGCACGTGAAAAACAAGTGATACGGCACTTGCTAACGAATTAGAACATTACTTCTCTCTTCGGCGGGAAAACTAACCAATTACAATTCGCGCAAGAGTCACATATAAGCTCAAAACGCGCCAAAATGAATCACTTTATCCAAGAGCTCTACATGGAAAGCTGCTTATAAGCTCTACACAGGAATTTTTTCCCACCCACCCTCCGCTTCAAAGCTGCACTTACGCAAATATTTTCGAAAGGAAAAATATTGGTATATACGTGGAAAGTAATCTGCCAATATAATTTGTTAGCAGATCTTTAGCCTAGTTTCCTTTATGTTGTGTTAAACAATGGACAACGGGAAGCATGTGGTAATGTTTCTCCACGAACGAACAGATAGTTTGAAGAACTTGCAACTATTTTTGTAAATTAATTCATCGGTGTAATATATCCTTGATGGTTTTATGTTCCTGCTGTAAAAAATAAGTTCTGGTTTGGGGATGAAGTGCTCCCAATGGTCACCTTCAAGCCCATAGACTCAGGTTATTTTATGTAAATATAATGATCAGTCGAATCGTAAGAACTGTCCATGGGGATTATGACCCCTTGGTTCAGGTCGATGTCTTGGGGGGTCGCTACCCCTTTGGCAGGATATGTCATACTCAGGGATTATTACCCCTAGGGCATTAGCAGAGTCCTAATGGGGATTATATACCCCAGGCCAACAATCTAAGGCCATGTAATAATGAGTCGTTGGGATAATGTTTGACCACAATTTTAGACAAACGGAGTACTTCACCCCAAACCCCTTCTCCCACAAAACTTTGTGTGTGTGCCATTAGTATTTGCTTGATTGTTTGGCCTTTCCTTTTAAAGAACCGCTTGAATCATGAAGTGATCATTTACCTATTTATATTACAAGAAAAATAAGGTCTCGAGACTTGAGTATTCAGAAATGCCACTGAACCATAAACTACCGTAGACTTAAATCATTTGATTCGGTAGAGTTTTGTAGGGATCTTGAGAATTTTCCACTCGGTTTGATTAACATGTGTGATAATCCTGATGATCTTTTACATATCTGGCATAGTTTCTTTATCTCCATTCTTAACAAACACGCACCATTTTTGAAAAAACGTGTGCGATCTAAACGTTTGCCAGGTTGGCTTACAAAAGACGTTCGTCACGCAGGTAAAACCAGAGATAAATTTCTTAAGAAGGCCATGATAACAAATGAGCCTTTTAGTTGGTCTCAATTTAAAATATGGCGAAATAAAACGGTTCATCTTATAAAATGTTCTAAAAATGCCTATTAAAAAAAGCTTTTAAATGATAATATTAGCAATCCTAAGCGTCTTTGGAAAATTCTCAAAAGTATTCTGCCCACTAATAATGTATCTTCACCTACATCTCTCATTATTGATGAAATAAAATATGATGAATGATGATGCTAGCATAGTGGAGTAAGTAATCTTTTTAACACTTACTTCGCTAATATTTCGGATACATTTTTTCCAGCTAATTCTACTAACGAGAGCTTTGAAACTCCCAGATCCATCCATAATGATTTAGGATTTTCTATACCTTTAGTTACAACAGAGGAGGTTTTTTCATTATTAAACTCTACTGATACAACTAAAGCTACTGGTCTTGATGGCATTCCTGCGTATTTTATAAGTCTCAGCAGTTTTTATTACAGACATTGTTGTACGGCTATGTAATCTGAGTATAACCACCGGCACTTTCCCATCAATGTGGAAAAAGGCCAAACTGATACTTATCCATAAAACGGGGGAATTAACTGATAGAGGTAATTTCAGACCTATTTCTATTTTGGCAATTTTATCTAAAATTTTAGAAAGGCATGTTTTTAAATCTTATATGTCTTTCCTTATAACTAACGACATCCTTTCTAACCACCAACACGGCTTTAGACCAGGCCACTCTTGCGAGACTTCATTGACTATGGTATATGAGTACCTCGTAACTACCATTGAGAAAGGTGAGATCAATGGTATACTTTTCCTCGATTTTTCTAAAGCTTCTGATTTAGTCAATCATTCAGCTCTACTTCAAAAATTAGCTTCGTATGGAATTTCTAAGCAAGCTCTTGATTGGTTTACTGCCTATCTTGCAGATCGAACACAACAAGTTCAGATCAACAATTCTCTTTCAGATCCTCTTCCTATTAAATCTGGTGTTCCCCAAGGATCTATCCTTGGACCTTTATTGTTCTTAGTTTTTGTTAATGATCTACCGTTATTGACTGAGAATTGTGATCCATTCTTGTTTGCTGACGATTCAACTTTACTAACTAGCGGAGTTGACGTAACTTCAATTTCTGACAATATTAATAATGATCTTTGCATTACATCAGAGTGGGCCAGTACGAATAGCATGGTTCTCAACTTTAGCAAAACAAAATGTTTGAAGGTATTCTCAAAACGTAAATTTCATTATCTTGAACCTCTTATAATTCAATATGATGATACCCCAATTGAAGAAGTTCAAACTAGAAAATTGCGTTGGTGTCACATTTGATAGATAACTCAAATGGGATTCACTAATCACCAATATATGTAAGAAAATCAATTCCAGATTGTACTTACTGAAGCGAATTCGAGAAGCCTTACCTCTTAAATGCCGAATTAAATTCTATTATGCTTTAATTTACCCCGATTTCATCTACTGTTGTATTATCTGGGGTAACGCGCGCAATGAGGTATTAGATGATTTATTAAAGCTTCAAAAGAGAGCTGCAAGACATATTTAATCTAAGTATTGAAACCCCCTCGGTAATTTTGTTTCGTGAGCTAAAATGGATCTCAATTCATAATCTTATCAAAATCAGAAAAATTTTAATGGTGTTTAACGCTTTGCGTTTTTCAATACCGACTGAACTTCGTAACCTGTTTTTCGGGAAAGTGACGAGGACGCATCTAACTGATTTGATGCTTCCTTCGATCACAACAGAATTTTTTAAATCTAAATTGTCCTACAGTGGGGTAATGCTTTTCAACTCGCTTCCAGAAGACCAAAAGATGATTGATTATCTTACTGCATCTTCGTTTAAAGAAAATCTCAAACAATTTTTCCTTCAGTTAAATTACAGAGTTGATAATCTTGAGCTTTTTGCATGTTGTATTTGTAATGCACTAGTCAATTGAAACTATGGCCCCCCGACCCCCGCGCCATAGCGGGGAATTTAACATTTTCCTGTTGTTAATCCCCGACTATTTTCCGGACCATAGAAGGACGTTTGGCTGTTAAAAACCCCGGTACTCGGGGATCGTAACTCACTCTAATCATGACATAGCTCTGATAAGCTTTTTGGAATGCATTTTAATAAACAACATATGATATGAAAGTTGCAGAAAGTATAGAAGCCCTTTACAAGAATATCTACTTTTCTAGAACTGTGTCAGACGAAAGGCACTGTGGACAGATCCAGGACCCCGTTGGCGCTTCTTTTAGCCCAACACAATCGATATTATCGCAGGCCAGCATCAATCCATATTCAGGCTGATTACAAGGGCAAAACTGTTCAGGTTCTACTATACATTAGTAGAAACTTACTAGTATTCTATTGCAAATGCTGCAATCTGATTGGCTGCTCTACTCGATATCTATTCGTTGATAGATAGCGAGTAGCAAATTGAGTACACAAGTTAGTTTCTACTAAAACAATTAGATTATTCGCTCTCAATTTCTATGAGATGATAGTTGACTCGAGCTCCGCTCTTGCCAACTATTCACTCATAGAAATTTTGAGCTCATAATCTAATTGTTAAATATAAAGAACAAAGTTTGTTAAGTATCAGTGTATTATGCTGCAAAACATGAATCATCACATTTACTCTATATTATTTACCAGATAAGAGCCATGTTGAATGTGAAGTTTGTTCATTTTTACAGGCTGGGCAAAACCATGAAAGTGCTGGACTAAACAAGGTCAACACACTCAAAGTGAAACCATTTAAGTGTGCAGGATTGTCCTTCGCACAGAATCATGTCACTATGCTCTTCCTCTGGACACCAGACAAAAACAAACCTATGTGGTCATGTAGTGTGAAGGGCCATATAGAAATATAACTGATTAGTTTTAATACAAACAGAAACAGAATAAAAGAAAACACGATGGACAACTAAGAAGTGTGATATTAACAGATGAAAATACGTACCCTTTTCGAAATCGTTTGTTCCGCCATAATGCATTTCAGACAGCGTATTAATAAACAAACACTATAGAACCAAGTCTTCTCGCTCGTCTCCATCCAGTGTTAAATCCCCGTTATAAGGCCCCTAGTATCTTCCATTTTGTTAAGTTCCCGGCCACCCGGGCAAAGGACCATGTTAAATACCCGTTATTCTACGGCTATGGGGGGGGGGGGGGGGGGGGGGGGCGTAGTTTCAATTGACTAGTGCATAAATATTATGTCGAATGCCGTTGCTATAGTTCATAGTTAAATATTTTTTCTATGTATCTCTTCTTTTCGTACTGTATTTTTTCTTTTTTATCTTTTATAATAGTAACGTACAAGGGCCACTTGGAAGAATACTGCATATAGTAAAAGTGTATAAATTTACCCTTGACAAATAAAGATTATTATTATTATTAACATTATATGTTGTCAACATTAAGGCGGTTTTCCACTAGGCGAAAAATGTCGCGCAAAGCGATGCAAAATCTTTTAAATAATTAAACAATTTATGTTGAGTGGGCTACAGCCATGGCTACAGAAAGCTCAGACATATTATTTTCGTAGTTATAAAACATGTGTATGTAACGACTATAACGATAAATAATATAATCCTATGTATAATCATAACATCCCACGACACTCACACGCATATCAATAAAGCGAATTTTATTTTCCACTGATGCAGCCGGAGAAGTACACCTGAGTAGATCCCACTGATTAGAATCAAATGCGATGGTAAGAAATTCTAAATGTGTTCTTGCTCAAGCCAATGTCAGACAATTCAGTTACTCGCCGTTAAATATAAGCTGAAGGGGCCACGTCTTGCGTGAAAATCTTACCGTAATTAACTGTTGGGAAACCAGCTGCCTTATGGCCACTCTCTTCTCAATCTCAGTTTATTTTGAACTCGTTTCCTTCTACTATGCAAGGTGCATTTTCGCAACGCTCTTTGAACTCTTTGCTAACTCTTCGCCAACGTCTGCAGTGGAAATTCAAACTCTCTTTGATTGATAGGTCATTAACGTGTCAACCAACTCCTTTCACTGTCTGTCCCAATCCCCAGCGCCGCCTACGCAGGCTAGTGAAATATCGGACCGATGATTTTTGCACGGACCTAGCCCGAGTGTTTTAGATCTGATAATACCATTATCGCCTCGGCTTCCTTTGTTCTCCCAGAGCGATTTAAAGACGTATTTCCCTCATTGCTCATACAAGAGGGCCATTTTCCTATTGTCTACTAATTTTCCCTCATGAATGTGTTATGCAGGAGGGAAATTTACAGGAGATTGCAAGATTGCTTTGTATGCTAATTTCCCCTTAGGTTAACCCTGAGTATCAGGCCTTTCTCTTTTGAGGGAGAGGAGAGGGGATCGGGAGAGAATGAGGGGAGCAGAGAGAGAGGGAATAAGAGGCGCAGAGAACCAATTAAGTTACTGGGTTCAAAAGAACCATGGACCAGGACATCGTATATTGTATGCTTTATCTACAGTATTTTGTAAGACTTTAATAAATGACCATGCATAGCATCGACAACATGACGGATAATGATTAACGCCTAAGTAAGCTAACAGCTTTTGTTGTTCCTTGCCACAACGTTGTCCTGGAAACGTGAAAACGCTTCAGTTGACGTTGTTATGTGCAACGAGGACGGTTGTGGGGATTACTCTTGGGACTGCAAATTATTCAAAGCTTTCTTTTGGTTGAAAATACTATTTAATGTTGCGAGGTTGGCGTCTGACAGATTTCTTCATTCAGAACACCAATTAAATCTTGACACTTTTTCTGCATTTACCGTATCTTCGAATGAGTATTGAGTAATGAATAGTTCCTCGCCACTCCTTTGTTGTCTTTAACTTTAAAGTTGTGCTTTTTAAACCATTTTAGAAAATATACTTGAATAAATAGACAAATCCCACTAGGAATTTACAAGTATAAGAACGAAAATATTAGACAACGATAAATGGCAACCACGCTTTGTCGTAAATTTACCAAACTATGACATTGCTTATGGTAATCAAAAACGTCACTCAACATTTTCTATTTTAAACCACTCCTAAATTTTATAATAATTAGCATTACAATTTATTTTGCAAGAAACCTCCTCAATCATGAAATAAATTAGTTAAATCCCTCGAACGTCGGTATCTGGCTTAATACATCCACTCATAAATAGAATAACAAGTTTCTGAAACTTTCTTACAGTTTTCGGTATTTTCATATTACAAGCCCCGGGCCGCTAGCAACTTCAAGTTGCTAACATGGTGTACTCGATATTTGTCGACAAAACAGTTTTTACAACTTTTGAATATAATGGCTAGAAAATTGTAGAGAAACATACCTGTGGACACTCTTCTACTTAATTTTGTTGAGTTTTCTCGTTATTCTACTACATCAGCCTTGTTTATGACAAAATCTCCTGCTAACAAAGCAAAACTGGCCGCCATTTTGTTTTGCCCGCAGGTGAATATTATACACTTAATGTCTGCTCCCAAGGGAAACAGTTAGTTGTTTTTTCCCCGAGTCTTGATATTTCCCAGGACGAAGTCGAGGGAAACATCGAGACTCGAGGGAAAACAAAACTGTTTCCCGAGGGAGCAGACATTAAGTGTTTTGTTATATAACAAGAGTTTCGCTGAATAATTTCGACGTTTATCAAAGGAAAGTACACAAAAGACAAACGCTAAGACTAACCAAAACATTTCTCCTGGCTCCGTAATTTCACTTCAACCAAACAAATAGTCTCAGAACAAAAGAGCAGCAATACATTTCTCAAGTTAATCTTCACACATGCTTTGAAGACCTATAAGTATTCTTTTTTCGTACCAAACAAGCTTTTGTTTATAGGATGCCGTGAAGATTTCAAAGTTCTAGCGGGCAACAATTGAAAACTTATTGACCGAGCAGGCAATAAGTTCTCAATTATTGCCCGCTCGGTAGACATTGAAATTTAGCTAAGGTCATGTGACCAAACCAACCAACCAACCAACCAATGACAGTCATCGTTGCATCCAGTGAAACTCTTGCTATATAACAATGAACATTATTATATAGCATGCTATCAGATATGAGCTTTTGCGTAATCTGATTGGTTCCCTACTACCAGGCTATCAGCTTATATCCTGCTAGTAGAGGAAAAACAAGATGGCGGCATGTTTTTGCCGAAAAGAGTTGAAATTGACGGATTTTTATACAGAAAAACATCAACACAATGTATAAAAAACAACATTGTGTAAAAATACAGTAACAAATACACAATTTAGCATGTTAAAATTCACCTAAAAATTACGTCTTTTTACTTAAAAACCCCGATTAAAGTAACGGTTCATATTATAATTTGTTGCCAAACAAAGAAACTCATGGTTAAAATCAAGCTTACAACACACATTTTGTAGGAGATTACCAGTGAACAGACCTTTTTTTATTTAGAGAAGCATTTGGAGTAGTAAAAAACATGTTCTTTTTAAAAAATAACCAACTAAGTAATTTAGTTTCACTGCCGAAGGTGTTTTAGTTTCATTTTTGCATGTAATCAAGACCTTTTTCACGACAGCAACGCTAATATAAACAACTGACCCACCTTTTGACTTCATAAAGGTACCTTTTAATCTTTTTTGTTGATCTGCTTAACACATTTTTTGCCTGTCGAGCAACATTTATACAACATTTCGAAGCTGTTTACCGAAAAGCTCAGCGAGAAACTTAACTCTATGTGAATGCATCACTACGCATGGCGGAAGTATTAGTTGCCTATATACAGCATGCCAGAAATTTGTTGTTTCAAACATTTCGCTGTAATTTTTTCTCTTTTACAGTGCTTGGCTATATAATAATAAAACAGTTATACCATTCGCTCTCGTTGTATATGAACTAATAGCCAACTCAGTGAAGCGCCTCGTTGGCTGAGCTCATATACAACTCAAACTCATGGTATAACTGTTAAATATCCAGAGCTAGAGGAACCAATCAGATTGCACAAAAAACGATATCCACCTGCGAGATATATGCTAATACATGATATATGACTCAGTTACTGTTTTTATACAGTATAACATCTTGTTCTGTTGATTATAGACATTTCGGAACCAGACCAATCAGATAATGATGTTAATGACGAGCGTGGGGAGGGAGTGGAGCAACAGGTGAGTTATATATAGTAGCTCTTAAAGTCTCTTTCATTGACAAGTCAAGTCAATTTATTTCGCCAGCAAAATATATACAAAACAAACAGAAGAGAATATGATAATCGGCAAGGAAACCCAAAGAAGAAACCAACAGGCTTATAAAATTTGGGCTCCCTTTTTACATAAATTAGAGATTATTGATATATAATTTAGTATTATTACAATTATAATCACAATTATAGTTGTAACCGTAATTATAATTGTAAATTTACTTATAGATAAGAGGCATAAGCGGTGTGAAGGAAATGACATTAATGGACCTTTCCCCTTTTAGCAAAAACCGCAATGCATCATGGTAGAGTGGTAACGCTCATCTGGCAAGCAAAATGGCGGGAGAGGAACGGGCGTTTTGTGGGGCAGAGGACTTTTGCTTTTTAAACGAATGTCATCAAATAAAATAGCAAAAAAACTTGTCTTTACGGTTAAGGAGGTTTTTACTCGGACTCTAAACTAGATATAAGGCAATCGCGGCGGGTTTCTGTTGGAAATATTGACTCAGGTTGACTGGACAAACAATGGCAGTTCGAAGATAAACATTCTAGAAGAAGCGTCTTAATGTACAATTGTAGGTGAGTAGACTTGGCTATTTAATCTCATAAGAATCTTTTGTTATAGGACTAAGCGGCGACGCCTAGTTTACTTAGATCGCAAATATTTTGTGCATCGGAATGCATGTTGAAGACTTTTTCGTCTCTGCAATCTCGAGCAAGTTTTCCTTAATTACCACCAGTCGTTCGATAAACATTTAAGTAAGAGAAAGACCTTTAAATTTGTTTTGGCGCCAGTAAACCCGGTTTCCTTGTCAACGGCAAAGCTCAGGTCTTTTGCAAAAGCGTTAACTTGAACAGAAACTGTAATTTGGTATTCTTGCTGTATTTTGTTTCTGAATTTCTTTGTAACCGTGGAAGAAGCTTCTTGACACCATTAATTGCTGTAGGTTTTAAATATAGGTTAGTTGTGTGTTTTTTAAATATAAACATTTAGCTAAAAAGTTGATTTTCCAAGCTGACAAGGCAGTTGGCACAAGTTAAAATTATTATTGTTGTTTGATAATTGTTTATGAAAGCTTTTTTATAAATTTGATAAAAAGATAATTAATTTAATTTGTATTATAGAATTGTAAATAATTCAGTTCAACTATTAGCAAGATTTAGTTAGGTTAAAATTCAAATAATAATTGTGTACAAATTTATATAAATAGTTAGGATAGTTAGATATAATGTTAAATAAGTAAATAAATTAATATTAAATAAATAAACAGAAGCCAACCACAAACAATGAATGAAGAAAACAACAAATTACTCCAGCTACAGGACACAAAGTCATGGACTAGAGATTTAAAGTCACTTCCACTATTTTCACATCATCTGCTGCAAAAACATTTTATAACTGAAACCCAAGCAGATGACAGTGCAACCGGTGCTTATGAACACAAGAAATTAGGTTTACTTACCAGCTTTTCAAAGATGCAGTAGGTATGTGAAACAAGTTCAAGTGAAACCAGAAGTAAAAACAGATGGTGACCAAGTACAGTATGTTATTCAAAAAGAACAGTCCATGCATCAATGAAGAGTAAAAGTTAGTTATCTATGTGCACTTAAATCAGTCAACAGGAGTGTTGTTTGTGCAAATTGTTTCTGCAAAAAGAATTGGAAAAAGTAGATGCAGCAAACATGTAAGTGATGTTGCTGCACTATTGTTTTAATTCTTGTTTATTATTACAGTTGGCATTAACAGAAGTTCCCGATGATATCCAACCTGCAGACAGCTTCTTTAACAATGACATGTGCCAAGAAATTATGTAACATATGAAGCAATGCTTTTGAGGATTTAAGATGTGGTAATGCCTGTTATGAAAAGGGTGACAAAGGAAGAAAACATGAATTACCAAACAGAGATGCAGTCAACTACAATCCTACCCCACATTTTGCAAGAGAATTGCAGCCATGCCAGAATAGAGGAATTGACTCATGGGTTAGAACAGGCAGGGAAAGCTAGTTACCTCAGTAAATTGTTGGTATCAAATGACTACAGTATATAACATTATTTCATTTGAGAAACTACAGAATTGCAGCATATAAACTGCCATCTACATGACACTCGTATTCAGGAACAAATGCTAGAAAATTTGCAAGTAGACACTAGTAACCAAACATATACTGTATAGATGAAAATAATATGGCATTTGTGGAAGAAAATTTAGGTACAACACATGACACAACATTGGAAATTGAAAGGAACATCAGGAGCCAGCCAATCTGATTGTAAAAAATGGTATGAGGAACAAAAGCTGAAACTGACTGCCTCAAACTTAAATCTTAAATCCTCAAAAGCATTGCTTCATATGTTACATAATTTCTTGGCACATGCCATTGTTAAAGAAGCTGTGTGCAGGTTGGATATCATCGGGAACTTCTGTTAATGCCAACTGTAATAATAAACAAGAATTAAAACAATAGTGCAGCAACATCACTTACATGTTTGCTGCATCTACTTTTTCCAACTCTTTTTGCAGAAACAATTTGCACAAACAACACTCCTGTTGACTGATTTAAGTGCACATAGATAACTAACTTTTACTCTTCATTGATGCATGGACTGTTCTTTTTGAATAACATACTGTACTTGGTCACCATCTATTTTTACTTCTGGTTTCACTTGAACTTGTTTCACATACCTACTGCATCTTTGAAAAGCTGGTAAGTAAACCTAATTTCTTGTGTTCATAAGCACCGGTTGCACTGTCATCTGCTTGGGTTTCAGTTATAAAATGTTTTTGCAGCAGATGATGTGAAAATAGTGGAAGTGACTTTAAATCTCTTGTCCATGACTTTGTGTCCTGTAGCTGGAGTAATTTGTTGTTTTCTTCATTCATTGTTTGTGGTTGGCTTCTGTTTATTTATTTATTTAATATTAATTTATTTACTTATTTAACATTATATCTAACTATCCTAACTATTTATATAAATTTGTACACAATTATTATTTGAATTTTAACCTAACTAAAT